>JAODAL010017193.1:0-78476 GCA_025379985.1 Phyllomedusa bahiana | reverse complement strand
GGATTTAAAAAAAAAAATATTAAAAGTGAATGAAAAATTTAAAAAAAAAAGTGAAAAACTCTTGAAAAATTTAATTAAAACATAAACCCATTCCATTGAAAATCAGAGATGAAAAAATTTTTATGATGGAAATTTAAAGGTCAACCTCAAGTTCCTCCAAACAAAATTCAGATTCTATTGGGCCATATATAATATAAACACCTTTATTACATTATAATTGCCTATACTATCAATAACCGTTGGTTTCCTGTTGTCTCTCTATCCTAATGTACCTGATCGATACCTTGAAGCTGTAACTTCTTGTCTATTTCTTTTCAGACCATGACCGCCCTAGGTTTGTAGTTGTATTAATGTGTTAACAATTGTTTTATTGTTTAAATTTCGTTGTAAGCCATTTGAGCCCTCCCATCGTTGCATGTATGTTCCCCTTCCAATCCGCATTTAAAAAAAACCAAAAAAATTTCTTGATTTAATGAAAACCCAGATGTGATAATTTCTTTTTTCTATCTGTTTTTTCTTTTTTGATTGTAGATTTTTCCTTCTATTTTCGCCCCATAAAATTTATTTTCCAAAATATTGGACTTAGGACCCCAGTAACAAGACATGTTTTCTTTTAAAGGGGAATGTGTCATCAAAAATGACATTGTTTTACTCACGTTTTTATGTTAAATACATTTTTTAAGAATTTTTGGCTGTTTTTCGTTTTTACATTTTCCATATCACGTTCACAATTTTTAATAATTCTTAAGTCCTGCAATTTTCACTTTGGCCAATAGACCTAATAATAGCCTGACACTTCCTGTTCTCTAGAGAGATTTGCAATAGTCTGCTTTTTCCCAGAACAAGCGGATTACACGAAAGGGAACCATGGTATAAAAACACGAGATCCACCAGTCACAATAGGAGATGCCACAATTCCCCCTTTCTGCACACTGACTTCTTTCAAGGTAACAGATCATGGCTAGAAAACTCTTCTATAGAGGTCAATGGGTCTGCTCCTGTTCACACGCTCCTACATCCTGAGGCTGTAAACTCTTCTAAATGCTGTTAAAAAGTGCGGAACAAGTTTTCCCACAATCCCTAATCTTTACACGACCAATTTATTGGGGGCTTTCCCCAAGGGAAAAATTTTCCCTTCTAAACCACTCTCGCCTCTCACCCCGTCAACCATAAATTCTACTCCTCTGTAGAGAGGGGAAAAACCCGAAACAGCTGTCTGTAGATGTACTTAACTGGTTTTGGCTTAAATCCCTTTCACATTGCTGGGCTCTGGACCATTGAATGGGATAAATAATCCAAAGAGTGCGCGTGGGTCCTCATCTTTTCCCAGAAGTTTTGTTTATGCCCCCAATAATACAGAGAAACAAAATTGAGAAATCTACTTAGTAAATAAAACGACAAAAAAGAAAAAAAAAGGTTTTCATCTTGTTTAAAACTAGTAAAAAAATATTAGCAACAATTCCCTTTAACCCTTCAGCCCTTGGACTATGCATACGTCCGGCGTTTGGGGGTTCAGCACGGGAGTATGGTACGAATGAAAAGCGCAAAAACTCTAAAGCAGATTTTCGCGACGGCGGGGGTAGCTTTTAATTACAGCTGAACCCCCAAATGGGCCCCGACCCCGGATCCCCCCCCGGGGGGGGGGGGAGGTTTTAACCCCTAATTATGCGACCATCGGGTCACAAAAACTAAGGAGAGGGGAGGAGATCGCTCCTCCTCGTCCTGTCGCGGCACAGCCCGGACGGGATCCGTGAGCTCCTCCCTCGACAACAGCACGGGGGGAAGAATCCCTTTTGGGTTTCTGTAAATGTCACGATGCCGGCCGTGCCCTGGGGGCCCGTTCCCGCATCGGGACCTGACATTGTCATGGGAAAACCAGTATAGCAACAAGTGTCATTGATTCCTATTGAAGGGAAAATCAAAAATCTCTATTAAAATCCCCTATGGGAAAAAAAAGTAAAAAAAAAGTGAAAAAGTAAAAAAAAGTAAACAAAGTGAAAAACATGTAAAACAAAACACGAAAAATAAAATAAAAACACGACATCCCCCTTTTTTTCCCCCCTTCACAAAACCAATGCCCCAAAAAAAATTTCAAAAATAAATAAAGTACCCATTTTTGGTACGCCGCATGCGTAACGACCTGCTCTATAAATCTATCATGTTAATTTCCCCAACGGGAACCCCGAAAAAAAAAAAAACCAGAAAAAAAACGGAATTAAGATTTTGTTCACCGCAGCACATAAAAATGGAAAAAAAAAGTGATCAAAAACCCCTATAAAAACCCAGTGTTGTACCAATTAAAACGTCAGTTCACCCCCGCAAAAAAAAGTCCTAACACGCCTGTAAACGGGAAAAAAAAAAAAGTTTGGCTTCAAAAGACACGATGCAAAAATATTTTTTTACAACAAAAACACTTTTTTTTTTTTTAAAGTGCTTCAAAAAAAAACATATAAATTGGTATGCCAAAATCAACGACCCCCCAGAAAAAGTAACTTATTACGGATACTGCAATGAGCGCTGTTAAAAAATAAAAATAAAAAACACTACTGGGATTGCAGTATTTTCTTCACCTGCCTTCCAAAAACGGATTTAAAAACTATAAAAAAAGTCTTGTCCCCCAAAAATGTACCAATAAAAAAAACATCAACTCTCCCGAAAAAAAACAAGCCTTAACAGCTCCAACCAGAAAAATAAAAAAAGTTGGGGCTTAACTAGGCGATGCAAAAATGTTTTTTCCTGTTTGAAAAAAAGGTTTTTATTGTTATAAAAAGAAAAAAAAAAAAATATACAAATTGGGTATTGCGAAATCGTACGACCTGCTGAAAAAGCTAGCATGTCAACTAACGCAGATGACCGCAAAAAAAATACAAAAAAAAACACTACTAGGATTGCTTTTTTTTTCAAAACCTCCAAAAACCCTTTAAAAAAAAAATGAAAAAAGTGTTGTATAAACCCATAATGGTACCAATAAAAGAATTCCCCCGAAAAAAACAAGGCCCACATAGCTCGTTTTTTTAAAGCAAAAAAAAAAGTTATGATTTTGAATAGGACAACATAAAAACGCAATTTATTGTGTAAAAGTAAAAAAATAAAAAACTATTAAAAAAAATTATACCATTGCAATTGTAAACCCCCCCCCATAGTAAAGTTTACATCATTTACAGTGCACGGCGACGTGAAAATTTAAAGCCAAAAACAATGGGAAACTGCTTTTTCCCCCCCCATTTTTAGGGGCCCAAAGTTAAAAAAAAGATGGAAAACCTGTTGCCCAAAAAGCCCAATAACCCCCCATATGGATCCATGAGGGGGATTGAATCTAAAATGGGGCGCTTTGGAAGGTTTCAAACCCGTTCTGGACTTTGGGGGGTTTGCAAATGCGCTGGCCCACCAAAAACTGCGTTCCAAAAAACCAAAAAGCACCCCCTCCTGTTGCCCCGCCATGCGCCCAAACAGATTTACACCATGTAGGGGATTGCCGAAATTGGGAAAAATTGCCCCTTAAAAAAAGTTTTGGGGTTTTTTTTCCAGGATTTTCCTTTTAAAAAGTGAACATTTTAAGCTAAAAAATTTCAGATTTTTGGATAAATTTTTTTTTAATTTTTTAAGCCCCAATGCTAAAAAAAAAATTTGTGAAAACTCGTGGGTCGAATACCACTACACACCCGTAACCCTTTGGGGTGTGGTTTCCCAAAAATGGGGGGCTTTTTAGGGGTGTTTTTTAAGTTTTAGCACCTTAGGCCTCTTCAAACCTGAAATGGCGCCTAAATAAAATTGCATTGAAAATGGGACCCCAGAGTCATAGGTGCTATCCTATTCTAGGGTTTTGGGTGACCCAAAAAATGCACTAGGGCCACTATGGGGTATCTCTAAAAAAAAAGCATTTTGGGGGTTGTATTAATTCATTTACCCAGTCACATTTTTCCGTATTCCAGTGAAAAATGGATACAATTTAAAATCTGCAAAAAAAAGTAAATTTTGAAATTTCCCCTCCACTTTGCTTTTAATTTCCCGGAAATACCTAAAGGGTAAACCCAAATTCTTAAACACGTTTTAATACCTAAGGGGTCTAGTTTCCAGAGGGTTTATTATGGGGAATTAACTGAGGCCCCTTCAAAGCCGTCAAATTGGCTGGTCCTAAAAAAAAGTAAATTGCAAAATTTTTTTAAAAGTGAGAAAATTCTACTAAAAATTTAAAGCCTTAATGTCATAAAAAAAAACATTTTTAAAAAAATGATGCAAACCCACAGTAGACATATGTAATGCTATTAAAACTATTTTGTGGTAATATTATCTTCTTTCACCAGAAATTTTGGGAAATTTCAAAATCACGATTTTTTAATTTTTCATGAAATTTTGATCTTTTCACGAAAAAACAGGGTTGTATTGTAAAATTTTTTTACTAAATTAAAGCACAAGTGTCACATGAAAACAATCTCAGAACACTGAAGATAAAGTGCAAAAATTATTCTCAATAAAGTGAACATGTCAGATTTTTAAAATTTTGGGTAGGTCAGGAAGGCCAAAACTGGCTGGGTCCTTAAGGGGTTAACTCCTTTGAGAGAGTGTTGTGGACATGCTCTGTGACCCTAGCAAAGGTCACGTGCAGAGAGGAGGAGCTGAGTCGGCCCATTATTAGGCTTAATAGCTACAGTGAAAACATTTATGGTTTTTAACTTTAAACTATTTCATCCGTCTTGCTGAATGCAGCTTGCCAGTCGCGGGGAAATTTTCATAGCAACTTTTGGGCTGTTTTTTAACTGCCTCTAGCGATGGGCTTGGATCTGTTGTGGAGTCTCTTCTGCTTGCTTGTCTCGCTGAGGCTGCGGTATTGCCTCAGTCTGCTGCAGAGTTTCAGTAGCTCGCTGTCAGCTGTGTTGTATCTGGTCAAAGTGGAGATGAGCTTGGGTTTGCTGTGGAGTCTCTTCTCTTCTGCTCCGGGCGCAGTGTTGCTTCTGGGGGGAAACTTTCAGCCTCTTGCTGTTTGCTGTGATTTTGTCAGCCTAGAAACAGGCTTTGATCTGCTCAAAGTCTTCGCAGCTCGGGTGGGACTGGTCTTTGCCAAAATTTTTTTTCCAGTGAGGGGCCTTTTTTGGGAGGCTTACGGGTCTAAAGGGTTTCAGTTTATGAGAATGCTCAGATTTGGAAAAAGTACAGTTTGTTCATGGTTCAGTGTAGAAAAAACGGCTGGGTCGTTCTGTAAAGAAATTCGATGCCTACCAACTGGTGTCCCAAAGAGATTTTAATTAATACTTGGTATTGCATTCTAAGGTTAAAACCTTCCAAAGTCCTATTCCCCCCTTTTCCCAAAAAAATTTTGGTAATTTGGGCCCCAGTTCGGGCCAAGCAGAATGAACAGACAACACAAATCCATTACACTATATATATTTCTATATATATACACAAACACACACGCACATTAGGGTGGCACTCAAAAATGAAAGTTTAAAATTTCGAGTTCTCCCTTTTCAAGCTTTCCCCGATGATAAAAAAATTTGGAAAATTTCTTTTACATTTTGGATGACATTTAGAGGGGGCCCCCTGGCTAAAATTAGGGGGGCCCTTACTTAGCACTAGGTGAAAAAAAAAAGTGTTAAGTAAAAAGTCAAAACCCCCCTGAAATTGTTTCCACTTAGAAGAGGAAATTTGTGTGAATTGTTTTTGCAACAGGACAGCATTTACAGGTGACCCTTAGTGGAATTAGTGGAACTAATTTGAAGCTTTTTAAAATGCAAGGGCCACCTGTAAATGCTGTCCAACTGCAAAAATAATTCACACAAATTCTCCACTTCAAGGGGAACAAGTTCAGGGTAAGACTTCAAAATAACCACTTTCCTTTGTTCACCTTTGCAAAGGGGCCACCCTATGTGTTTATAATAAAATATATATATATAATAATATATATATATATATAATATATATAAATTATATTATATATAAAATATATATATATAAAAATATATATAATATAATACATTAACAGTATATAAATATAAAATAATATAAATATTATAAAAATATAAACGTATATATAATCTCCAGAAAAAAAGAAATCTTGTCTCTAACCCACCTATGGGGTTTTATTTTGCAACTCAATGACCTACCTACAAAATGTCCTTGTACACGACTATGGATAACAGACGTCCATCAATAGGCAGCAGTTACAGGGATTTTGTGTCTGGTTTTAAATACTGATCATAAGTCATGTTAAAGGGGGTGTTCATGTTCAAAAATTGATTTTGCAAGTAATCCCCTTTGATGGCACTAAAGAGACATTTTCCTTTATTCTGGAGCAGAGCTAATTTGTACACTTTTTCCCATGGAGCAGCATTGCCTACAAGACTGTAAACTTTAAGTTGGATCTTAACAAGAATACAGAGCTTTAAAGAGTAGACTAAGAAAGGAAAATGTCTCTTTAGTGCCACCAAAGGGTAGTTACGTTGCAAGTCAATTTCTGAACCATAAAACACCTTGAAATATGACTCATGGCTAAAGATATTAAACCAGACACAAAACCCCTGTAACTGCTGCTATGAAGGACGCTGTTGTGCCAAAAATCCAATCGTGTACAAAGGGCATTTTGTAGGGAGGTCTTGAGTTACAAAAACTACCTATTTGGTGGGCCCAGAGACTTTTCTGGAGAAGAGCTATTTTTCATACTGTTTTCTTATAGAGCATTTTCTGAAAGGACTCTGTAGTCACTGTTCCCCCTTACGGGATCATATAACCAGCTATCAAAAGCACCCCAAGGGGGACAGTATGGACTTAACTAAAAGGGGTAAAACTGTCAGAAATGACTGTGTTTTGGTATAATGAAAAGTTCCTTGTGTGTTGTTAGTAAAATGCATTCCTGTCGTATTTATGAGATATAAACCCCGTACAAACCTAATTTCAAGCTGAGAGTCATGCACTGGAACATATAGGTTTTGGTGCATAGTACCTCATTTTCTTGGCCTAAACTGCCACAAAAATATTTCCAGAAAAATTTACAATTAGTAATAAACTACTGAATAGTATTTCTAACAGTTTGGAAAAAAATGACTTACATTTTTGCAATTTACTTGGAAGTAATCTTTTACCAGGTCTATTCATTATAATAGAGTTTAATCACCAAACTCCTGTTGAAATTGAAATATTTAATATTGAGAGTGATTATAATAATGGGAGGGTCCTGTTTTCAGAGCCCCTGTATTGAGATGTTACAGCTGGTATCCCCAGCATGGTAAAAACTGTGTTCATGAAACTGCATCTTCTTCGCCAATTTTAAAAAATTTCTGCCTTTAAAACTGCATCACCTCTGGGCACCGTCACACGTTTTTAAAGGAGCTTGACAAGGAGGTAGTTCCAAACATCTTGGAGAACTAAGCACTGTGAATGAAGGCCGCTCACTTCCTTCTGTCTCTTCATGTCATCCCAGACAGACTCCATGATGTTCAGGGCTCTGTAGGACTATTATTTGCAGCTTTTTTTTCACCTGTGCCTAGAACTTTGCATAGTATTGTACTTCCCAACTGCATATTTCACACAATCATATTTTTTAAACCCACCTCTTTTTACAACATAATAGAAGTATTTTGAATAATGCGTATTTTTGGTTTGTTCTTGTTTTCAGAGAAATGATGAAGAAGCAGTAGTGGACCAGGGAGGGACACGCTCTCTGCTCAAAACAAAATTTGAGAAGTTTTGGAGGGTAAGGCGAATGTTCCTCATCTTTTCTGGTATTATGGTGGAATTAAAACTGTGGTGTGTCTGACAGCTGCATCTAAAATCAATGCATGATGTCTAGAATCTGATGTTCTGCTGTTACCAGGGTGATATTGCCACCGGGGCTACATCTGTCATATTCTGCCTTGTAGCCCTAACTAAAATGCTTATGTACATGGTTGATGACTGAAGCTTATAAGAGAAGTGTTACAATCATTTCATTAAATCTGTGCAAAAGCCATGGTGGTAATTTTGCTGAGGTTGGGTCCAAAGATGCCAAGATATCTGCTATCTTATAACACATTTTGCGCCTGGTTTCATGGACGGCGCAGTCAGGGGTATAAAAATAAATACTCCTTCTTTCAGTAACTGTAAGGGGGCGTTCACACGGCACAGTACAAATACCGGTCGGTTTATCTGACTGGTATTTGTCCTGTTTTCGTGCCGTGCACACGGCTGCAGGGGGGGCGGCTTTTCTCCACGATGAGCGGAGAAAAACCGTCCCCATTCTCATAGACTTGTTCATCTTCCGTCCGAAAACCGGATGGAAAAATGAACGTTCTATGTTTTTTGGGCGGCCGGCGGTATGGGGACTGCTGCGCGGGTTTTCTATAGAGGCCCATTTTAAAAGTTTTCACCTGGCTTGCAGATGTTTTTCAAAACCGAAAACCACCTGAAAAACCAGGTGAAAACCCGTGCCATGGGGACAATGCCTAAAGAGTAGAGCAGGGACTTGAAGGGGTTGTATCACTCTTCTGTTTCACTGAGCCATAGTCAGCTCGATGCACTTTCTTCCTGATCAGACTGTGGGTGGGTCTAGAACAGATTGGCATATCAGTTCTACTCCTCCTAGTTGAGCCTGTTAGAGGGACATTAGTGGTGGAGGGATCTAAGCAGAAAGACAGAAAGCTACAGAGCTCTAAAGGGTAACACAGCAAAGTTAAAATGACATCCAAAATCCAACGAATTATGACATTGCTGTACAGTTGTTTTTATTGCGGGTTTGCGACAAAAACTGCGATTGTTTTTTGGATTTACCCAGTACATGGGCTGCACGGGAATCCAACGGGTATCTGGTGGAAGATAGAACATGTTCTATCTTCTGCTGGACTGCCGGTGGCTTCAGTAGAAAACCCTAGACTAGCAGACTATAGCACAGATTTTCTATCAAAGTCTACACAGCGCTGGGTACAGTCAGATTTCCAATGTATTCTAAATACTGAATCCGCTGAAAATCTGAAAAGAATCCAGTGATATGGAGACATTAAACTTAATCAGTAGGAAATATAAACAATCTCCTGTGCTGCTGATACAACACAGCAGGGAATGACGCCACCGTCCCGCCAGGTTCTAGAGCCTGTTAGAGCACAGAGGTTGCTGATAACCTAGGGAAGCTCATGTACACAGGAAGGAGATTGTAATGGGTGAGCAGGGAAAGCGGGTAGTGGACCCACTGGACCACTGCCGGGCTTGCTCCGAGGGGGCGTAACTAAGTGGCCATCGGGCATGGGTATCTTCACAGAACCTTTGATGGTAAGGTTGACTGACCCCCAACAGCCACCAGGTGCTACCTCAGAGCAGTCCCCGGCAGTGGCAGCTGACCAGACAGGCCAGAAGTGCCAATGCTAGGCACCAACAGAATAGGAACAGAGACAAAGCAGACAAGAAGTAAATATGTGCAGGTACAGAACAAACAGACAGGACTTAACGGATGCCAAACAAGAAGATTAAACAGAAGCCAAGGTACAAAACATAGACTGACTGGAAACAACACCCAGAACATGATCAGAGACTAAGGCTAAAACTCAGGCAAGGGAACAAGGCAAGGAAACTCACAGACATGGAAACAGGGACAGCAGAAACAAGCTAGGAACTAAGGCATTAACATGGCAAAGAAGCTCACAGACAAAGGTGCAGACAGACACATGGAAAGCAACATGGAGACTAACCAAACATAGAGGATACCACAAGGACACCAACAAGAAGACAATACAAAACAAACAAACAAACAAACCAACAACAACCTTATAAACCCACAGGTTGAAGGGGATTGGCAGAGGAAGCCCAACCCCGCTGCACACTGTGGGAATAAAGGAAGGGAAGATGCGGCCGCCGCCGCCCTCTATAGAGCGACAAGGAATAGGGCAGCAGCCAAGATGGAGGAGCAGCATGGTCAGCAAGAGAAAGCCACACAGCAATCACAGGTGAGTAAGCAGAGGCTACAGGAGCGCACACAGTGACACTGCAACAGGAAACAGATCTGCGATAGGAACATAGGTACGACTGCGGTTCGCAGCAGAGGCCGCAGCGTAAGGACAGGAACGTGGCACGGACCGTGACAGAAATAAGAGCTGCTCTAGCTCAGAAGGGAAACAAAATCAGAACAGCAATGTATTTGGTAATAGTTTTTATTTATCTTTAGCTACATGTTTAAAGCTAATCAATGAAATGGGAATACCCCTATAAGAGAACATATTTTTAGCAATCCCATATAAAAAAAAGTTGTGAGGAAATGACAGGTCTACCACTGTGCCCTATTTCAGTCTGTAGTACAGGAGGGGGTGCATCCCACTTCTTGCATCTGATGCTTCTATCTGCGGTATTGGATTGGAAGAGCGGAGTGATATTGGTTGTAGATGAGTCTACCTCCTGCTGCAGTTTTCAGTTTCCCCTATGTTCATATTTGATTGCCTTTTACTGAACATTTTAAGTCATTTTCTTTCCTATCTTTTTGCATAAATGTTCTGTGCCATTAGAGTAAATTGCATGTGTGGTACATTATCTCTGACACATACTTGCTGTATAGGCACCGAAACAATGAGCTTGTCAAACCCTATACAAATGGCCTTTCTCCAGAATGACAGATACAATTAGATAGAAATGTCATGTGCACATGGCTGGGTATTCAACAACTTTCCCTTCACTGTGATTAAAGTAACTTTTAGAATTGTGGACAAATTGTATCTATAACAGATACTTTTATGTTTTATTGCTTCTTTTGTCTCATGTTTTTGCTCACTAGCAGACTTTTGTTTTTATAGAAGGCAATGAGTATTCTGTTATAATGTATTTGCATTGCAGACTCCTACTATGCATCTGAAGAATAAGTGGTTGATCTATGAGGATGGTAGGTAAAAAACATGTGGCCAACTATGCAGCCAAAGCACTGGTATAAGGCCCAAGATATACAACTACCAGAGACATAATTAATCACCTATAGAGAGCCCTGGGCCCATACTGTACCACACATTACATACAGATTTTCTATTGCGTGACAAATAATAATAGTATCCATATAAATGCAGCATATAAGTGCCTAGGGGGTCGTAATATGTACTGAGTTGCTTTGCTGTGGAACGTGTTTGGGTAATTCATTAGTAAAAGTTAAAGGGGTATTCTCACCATGCTGATTCACAGAGTCTGCTCTTCACAGGCTCCCACTTTCTGTTCAAGCTGCTGGTGGTTCTACAGCAGGGATTGGCATCTCAGATCTGCTGTTCCTAGCTGATCATGTTAAAGGGTCATTAGTGATGGAGTGGTATAAACAGCAGGGCAGAAGGCTACAAAGCTCTAAAGGGTTTATGTTTGTCAGTGAAAAACATAAACAAGCCCATAGGCTGCTGATAAGACACAGCAGAGAGTGACATCACCATCCTGACCAGGGCTATAGAGCTGGTTGCACAGGGAAAGGTGGTTACCTAGAGAAGCTTGTGTACAAGAACAGGAAATAAGAACTGCTCTAACTCTGCCAGGAAGCAAAATCAGAACAGCAATGTATTTGGTAATAGTCTTTATTTACCTCTGCCTACATGTTTAAAGCTAATCAATGTAGTAAGAATAACCTTTTACGTTTTACTGAGTAGGGCTAATATCATGCCAACATGTTACGGTTATGATGCAGTAAATCAATAAATCATAGCGTGTACATTGTTTTCACCATGCATCTATGACTTTTATTTAGTTTAACCAGTTATTGCTTTATATTTTTGCTAATTTTCTATTTTATCTACTTTATCCACAGTTTTGTGCCATCAGGAACTTTTAGTTTGATTAACATTTTATTACAAAGCATTAAAATACCAATGCATTACAAAGTGCAAAGTGCACTGGCATTTATTATGAAATAACTCAGATAGGGTCTAATAGGCTTTGGCCAAGAAAGCCCCAAGAGCCTTTATGAGAGCTGTTCCTTTAAACCATCAGTTCATCATGTTTGGGATCATTCATCTTTAATAATTTTTTAAATGTAGGTTTTATTGAATAAGGCATCGCAGCATGTTATCATGCAAGGCTGGAATGCAGTATTTATATTGTATTCACCATACATTTTATGACATTTATTTAATTAAAACAGTTATTATTTAGTTAAAGCAGTGTTTATCCTTGTTTTGTTTCAGCTAATTGTGTAACCTTCTATTTTATCTAATTTATTCATATTTTTGTGCCAAAAGGAGGCTTTTACCTTTGATACATTTTTTTTTTTTAACTATTAAACATTTGAATACCAGTGTATTTCATAGTGCAGGGATATTTGTTATGGAATACTTTAGATATGGCCTATTAAGCATTGCCATAGACAGCCCTCTGGCCTTTAATAGTATTAGGACTGTCATTTTAAAGCGGTTGTCTGACTGCAATGATTAGCTCTCACCATGTACGGAAAGGTAAATGAAGACTTTTTACAAATATTTTGCTTTGTTGAGGAAATAAGAGAGATTTTATTTGCTTTGAGTGCACACTGGTTTCTCTAGGTTACCGACCTGCTCTCCCCTTCTCTCTCTGCTCTTTGTTATTTCTGATAACAGGGAGTGACGTCACTACAGGTCAGCAAACCGGAAAGCAGGCAGCTTGAGAACAGAGTTTGTTATCTCTACCAAACAAAGGAGTCTAATTACTATTGTTTACTTTGAGCTCTAAAGCTCTCTGCTGTATAGATAACTTCTCCTGCTCTCATGTCAGTGCAAAGAGCTGTGAATATGAAGCTGATATGCTAATCACTGTTAGGGTATGTTCACACGGGGTAATTTCGGCGCGCATTTCGCGGGTTTTTGCCCAAATATTGGAAAGATGTCCCCGAAATTACGGTAATCCATAGTTCATAGAGAACTATGGTTTACGCCCCCTCCCCCGCCGTACAATGCGATCGTTTTGTACGCCGGGGAGATACTGAAAGGACATGTAAATTTCTTCGACAAATCCCGGGGAGTAAGCATGTAAATGGGGCTGGGGGGGTTCCCCCCCCCTCTCCCCCGTGCCGCGGGACTACGCGCTGACTCTCAAATCATCCACCGTAATTGCGGCTGTACTGTATACGCCGCAATTACGCCGTGTGAACATACCCCTTTAAAACCCCCCCATGCCAAACCCGGGGAACAACAGGAAGCGTTTATACTAAAACTGCGTGGCTGTAAAACAATGGTGAGGAACCCTTTTAAAGCCATAGCCATCAGTTTGGGATTGTCGTTGGGAAAAAGTTAGGGGGGTTTGTTTATTGAATAAGGCTGTATGGAATACTACTGTAGCATGTTACCATGTACGGTTAGGATGAAGTATTTCTTAACGTATATATTGTATTCACCGCATATTTTATGACTTATTTAATTAAACTGGTTATTTTAAATAGTGTTCTTTTTATTTATTTTTGCTAATTTTGTAACCTTCTACTTTAGCCACATTTTTTTCCCAAAAAGGGGAAAAGAAAAATAACAATGATTTTAAATGCCATTTTTTTTGGGCTACCCGATTATGGCCAAAAAAGACTTTTGGCCGGACAGCCTTGGGGCCTTTAATAATTTTAGGGGTGACCTTTTAAACCATTTGGGCATGCACAAATTTGTAGTTTCTCCACTACTGGAGAACCACAGGTTGTAGATCATGGCTATATCCTGGGGGTTCTTGAAAGCCTTTTCTGTTAACTAGATGTGATTTAATGTAAAAAAAAACAACCTTTTTTTAATTACATTAATTTTTTAAACCCACCACGAGCCCATAACATTCTCTGACCACTGGAAAAAACCTAGCTAGATAACCATGGCCATCTGTCAGCGCGTCCTAGATTCCCTATTAATGCAAAATCTGCCCAGCTTATATTTCTACTATGATGCTCTATTTAAAACTCCACTGAAGTAACCGTACTTCATCCTCCTAATTCTAAAGAACGTAAGCCTAATCCCCCGGGGAATGAACCATTAGCTTCAGGTAAAAAGATCGTGTCGTGACCACTTTGGGATTCACTGTTGTTAAGCATCTAGTAAAAAAAATAAAGAGACATTTCCCATTCAAAACTTTAAAACAGGAAATATCCATTAAAAAAAGACCCAAAAATAAAATGGCATATTTACCAATGGTCACACTCAGCCTGTGCCTAAGGGCAATACTGGAGGAAGGGCGTCAGCTGACGAGAACATTTACCCACCACTCAAAAACATAAATCTTACATTGTTCCAGAATCTACATTTATAGTGACAGTATGACGTCTTTCTATGAAGAGCTCATGCATGCCCATTGATACAGACTATAAATAGCTGCACCATATTTCATTAACGCGCCCCCGGTCTCCTGACTTCTTCTCTGACCCTAAAAATTTTTGATAAGACTTGTTTTCTTATTTTTTGCCAGTCAATGTGAGTGCCCCACCCTTTTTAGTATTTTGATTAGGTAGTTTACACGGTGTACTGGCGCCCCGCTCGCGTGGTTTAGAAATACCCGCTGTTTTTGGGGCCCTACCCCTAACGCCGGGGGCGGACCCCCCCGCCCCATTCCCTATTTTCAGCGGGTGTAAACGCCCAAAGAATGAATGTCACTTCCCCTCCCCGGGTACAAAATGGCCATATTGTACGCGGGGGGGACGAGGCGTAAATTCATTTTCTCTATGAGACAACAAAACCGTAATTGTGGGCCCCATTTCGGCTGTATTTAAAACCAAAAAAGTTGCCGCAAATTTTCACCCTTTGAAAATCCCTTAGGGTTCTGTTTGTTCTGTCCAATTTTTGTAGTCCTGTTTCACACTGTATAGTTTTTTTTTTCCACCAAAATTGGCATCAAATTTTGAAAAAAATCCAGTACCGTTTAAAAAGGGGGTCGCCTCTGATTTTGAAACATTAAAAGGGGCCCCTTTACGGGGCCCGACAAAAAAACCGGTAGTTCCATTCACTTATATTTCCCCTCCGAAACCGGGTGGAAGAATGAACATGTAATGTTTTGTCGGGGGCCCGGGGGTAAGAAAAACCACGGGGGGGAAAACCCTGCAGTGGGGGGCGTGCGCGGGTTTTTCCTAGGCCCCCGTAAAAAGTTTGGTTTTGGGTTTTTCAGCGGTTTGCAAAACCGCAAACCCCTGAAAAACCCCCCAAAAAATTGCCCCGGGGGACATGGCCTAAGTTGACACTTGAAAGAAGCACAGTTTGACCGCAGGTCTTTTAACCTCCTACAATTTCATTGGTGTAAGGCCTTGTTGAAATCAAATTAAAGTGATCCCTCACCTATCGCGGGGGTTAATTTTAGAACCCAGGATGGTAAAAGCGGCCCTTTTATTTTATTGTTTATATTATTTTTAAAGGGTATATAAACCCCCCCCCACTTTATGAAAACTTCCTATCCCTTTAAAGGGGGTTTTCTCACTCAAGGGTTGCTTTTTATGTTAAAGTCTTGCATAACAAGTCACTTTGCAAAAGTGTCTTTAACAGTTCTATATTCCTAGATATCCACCCAGGGTGCATAACCCCTCAGGTCGCTATGTTACAGACGTGTTTGAGCTTCTCATGGCTGCAGGGCTGGTGCTGAGCTACGCCCTGGTGCCCTCAGAGAAAATCATGCAGGCCAGTAGTACCCAGTAAATCCGTAAAAGCCCCCTGAATTCAAAAAAAACAGGACTGAGGTAAAAAAAAATAAATGTTGAGACAACCTCTTTAACAACAGGTCCAGGGATACGAACGCAGTGCTGTGGTTGGTCGCTTCCTTTCCCATAATACAAAATCACACAATACAGCAAAAACTCCGCAATACAGAATTAGATCCAGATAGATATATTTAAAAAAAAAACTGCAATACAGTGAAGCCACAATAAGTGAACCATGATACAGAGAAGGACGGCTGCAACCGTGTTTGGATTAAAGCTCTTCCCAGCCTTATGCCATAAGATAAGCAGCAGTCCAGAGTTTTGTGTCTACCTTTTTGGGAAACCCTTTTCCCCCTTTATGGTAAACTTTTTTTTGTGTTTGCTTTTTTTCTCATTAGCGTGCCTACTGCATTGTTGTCTATCCTTCCTTGTGGTTTTCCCTTGGTTTTTACCCCTTTTTATGCTGTGCTTGGGGGGGGCTTTGAGGCAGCGCACCCCCAAACCTGCCTGATCAGTTTTTGGTAGATTGCAGGAGAAGGACTCAAGCATCATGTGGGCCAACACAAGACTGCCCCTACATGGAGCCTGGTTGTGACTTTTTCTGTTGGAAAGGGACAAAATAAGGGGGAAGTGAGGAGCAGTGTGCCAATGACCACAGGGAGTGCCCGAGGGAATATTGCATGTGTGGCAGAGCAGCAGGTCTGTTTGCAGCTGGCATGAAGCTAGTGGTCAGCTGATAACAAGAGGCTGAATGAGTCCGACAGACTTGGCTATTAAGGCAAAAAGAAAACCTCCTAGGGACAAAGAACACGGACAGAGGGTTGTTGTCCTTGCTTCCCCCTTTATGTCCGGCCAATAAATTCAATAGTATTAATTTTCCTTGGCATTAGAGTGAAGCACACAAGAGTTAACATTGTCTTCTTCCAATATTCAGAATCCTCTTATGTGAATCACTGTTATACTATTGTTGCAGTTAGAATTGGGTGGTCCTTGGAAAGAGACCTACCTCAATTAAAGGGGGTTAAAGGGTTTTTCTCTACAAAGAAAAGCTTTTAAAAAGTGGGAACATAAATGAAAAACGTTTTTCCAAATATATTGCTTTGTTTTCTTTTTTTGTTAAGGAGTGAAGTGATTTTGTCACCTTCTGTCTTCTCTGGTTTCCCAAATGACCGGCCTGTGTACTCTTTCCTCCCCCGTTGTTTTTTCTATCTGATAGCAAGGGGTTTCTTATCACACACTTGCGGCTGCATAAGGTTGGTTTTATCTACTTTCAACAAGACAATTTTGTTTTCATTACCTCACAGCTTCTTGGACCCCAAGAAGGGAATTTTATTTAATCTAGATGATAAACAGAGAAGTTGAAAACATGGAGCCCAATGTAATTACAGAACTTGACCGGAAGTGACCAAGCAGATTATTTCATTATGCATTATGAAACTTTGGAGAGACACCCCTTTAAAGGGGTTTTTTGTACATTGATTCCTCTTCCTCAGTACTTTTTTCTTGGTTTCATTTAAATTTCGGGGGGCGTGTTTTACTGGTTTTACTAGGTGCGTAGAAGCCGGTCTGTAGCTATAGCAACCAGTGTGGCAGCCTATCAGGAAGTTTGAACGGTCTTTATTGTAAAACCTAGGGGGTGATGCGCCCATACAAGAGGGGATATCTCAGAATATTAGGACATGTTAATAGACACATTTTGCAAAGTGATTTGTTTTTGCAAGATCTTTAACATAAAAAGCAACCCTTTGGTGGAAAACCCCCCTTTAATAATTCATCTTTATTTATTAGTACCAACATAATCCACAGCACTTTACAATATAGAGAGTATAAGCACAGACAGAACCAAATGTTACATATATTGAATTAGAATTGTGTTTGCCACCATTTGGCTTAGGGCTTGTTCTCCAAGTGTTGCACAGGCAATATTGCAAAGGGGCATTTGAAATTTTTAAGCTAAGGGGGGTTTAAATCCTAAAAGGTAGGGGTTTATCGCATTACAGAGCTTAAAAAATCCCCCCAATAGCTGCTGGTTCTGGGAGGGAAAAAAGGCCGTACGGCCCCAAAGGGGAACGGAGAACCCAGGGGACTCAAAACTGGGGAACAGGGGTTTCTTTTAAGCTGCATATAAATCCTTGGAAGAGGAAGAAAGGCAGAGAAAAAGCAAGAGGCAGAGTATAAGAAGCCTATACAGTAGCTGTAGGGTGGGTGCCCACAATCAACTCCACAGGTGGGCTCCCGGAATAAAATTCCATGGGGGGTTAGGCCCTCATCCGTCCAGGTGAAAAGTTTGTAGAGTGTACCTCAAGACCCTTAAAAAAAGGAAGCAGACCATTACTATAGCACAGCCCGTCTTGATGGGAATGTATGTGCAGATCAAGATTCTTGATGCCTGGAAGGTTGTGCTACTGTTTTAGTTAAAAATTTTTTTCATTGCAGCCTTGTGTTTATTGGGAGTCAATTCGCAAAAAAGAAAACAGAATGTTAAAAAACTGCAAGTTGGGAAACAAATCCCAGTTTACTGAATTAAATTTTGTACATTGGAGAAAAATAGGGCGAAAGTATGAAAGGGGGTCATCATATTCTGGGGGGCTTTTAGTAAAAACTGCTAGCCCTGTTCTATAGATATATGAACAGTTGCACTCCAAACTTTGGCGCAATCGGCCCACCCTAACTTGTAATGCACTAAAGATGTAGGGGCTTCCTGGGTGTGTGTCACACCACATTTTTAGGATTAGACACATTTATAAATATGGAACGCCAAATAGGCGCAAACTGTGGGAAAAGCCCAAACCAAATTAAAAGTGATCGTCTGACCCAAAGTAAGTCGTAATAATAAAGAGAATCTATAAAATGGGATTTTTGGAGAAGTTGTTTTATGAATTTTATTTATTAAAAAGTAATTCAAATTTTTAATTTTTTATTTTTAATTTTCAAAAATTTTTTTTTCAATTCGACAAAATTTTTTGTTATATAATTTTAATTAAGTAAAATTTTTTGGAATTTTTTTTTTTTCCAGGTATTTAAATAATGTCAGTAAGCTGCAAAACCCCCCCTCACCAAATACCCCCCCCCCCCCCCCCCCCCGCCAAATTCTGTAGAGCCTTTTCTATTTTTTTTCCTGTGTAAAAATAAAATTTTTTCGATAGGATTAACCCACAAGGTGGTTTTATACCGCAGAAAAAACAATTTTTACATTCTGACCCTTTTATACTACCTTAAAGGGGTTGTCTAACTACACGGATTGATTTTTATGTTTAAGATCTTGCAAAAAAAAAGTACTTGAATTGTGTCCAAAAAACAGTGTTACCCATTCCCTGGATATTCCTCTTGTAGGGTTTTTAATGTTTTAAAGTCTCCTGTGGTTTTCATCTTTCCACCCTGAGATTGTACCCTTTAACTAAGCCCGTACCGTTTCCTGCTCCTCCCTGCAACCGCTATGTCATTTGGCCTAGTGAAAACACAAAATACAGCGCCCACCTATCACCTCATAACCTCCACCTATTATTCTATGGGGAGTTTGTGCAGAGGTGAAGAACGGGTAGTGCGGTGCCTGAAAACAGTGGCGTAGCTACAGGGGTTGCAAGGGTCGCAATTGCGACCGGGCCCCTGAGCCAGGTGGGCCCACGAGCCCCCCTCGCCACACAGCTTGTGCCTTGCGATCAAACAGGCCATCGCAGCAGCAGCCAGCACACAGCTCTGTGAACAGAGGCTGCCGGCTGCAGAGAGAGACAGGAAGAGAGGGGGCGGAACACTGCACTGAGCATCAAGAGAAGCACAGCTCGAACTTCCTGCAACTCCTGTAGTGATTACACAGTAAGTGTAACACTAGCACACTTTATATGTTATAATACATAATGTATACAACAGTATAGTCACCATACACACTATAGTGTATGTCTGTGATGTGTATGGCTTATGTAACATGAGACTGGCCCATGTGGCAGGCATGCTGGTACTTATAGTTCTGCAACTGCTGTGGGACTACGAGTACCAGCATACCACACTACATAGGCTTTAAGTTTTGATCTAGTGTGGTATGCTGGTACTTTTTAGTCCCACAGCAGCAGCAGTAGAACTATGAGTACCAGCATACCTGCCACATGGGCCAGTCTCAAGTTGCATAAGACATGCACATCATAGACACACACTATAGGTGTGTGTGTATATGTATATATATATATATGTGTGTGTGTGTATATTTGTGTATATATTTGTGTATATATGTATTTTTGTGTGTGTATATGTGTGTATATAGATGTGTGTATATTTGTATATATATATATGTGTGTGTATTGTGTACGTGTATGTATATTTATATATATATACACTCACTGGCCACTTTATTAGGTACACCTGTCCAACTGCTCGTTAACACTTAATTTCTAATCAACCAATCACATGGCGGCAACTCAGTGCATTTAGGCATGTAGACATGGTCAAGACAATCTCCTGCAGTTCAAACCGAGCATCAGTATGGGGAAAAAAGGTGATTTGAGTGCCTTTGAACGTGGCATGGTTGTTGGTGCCAGAAGGGCGGTCTGAGTATTTCAGAAACTGCTGATCCCCTGGGATTTTCACGCAAAAAACCATCTCTGGGTTTACAGAGAATGGTCCGAAAAAGAAAAAACATCCAGTGAGCGGCAGTCCTGTGGGCGGAAATGCCTTGTTGATGCCAGATGTCAAGGAGAATGGGAGACTGGTTCGAGCTGATAGAAAGGCAACAGTGATAAAAATAGCCACCTGTTACAACCAAGGTAGGCAAAAGGGAGCATTTTCTGAAACGCACAGTACGGCGAACTTTGAGGCAGATGGGTACAGCAGCAGAAGACCAACCGGGTGCCACTCCTTTCAGCTAAGAACAGGAAACTGAGGCTCCAATTTGCCCAAGCTCATCGAAATTGGACAGTAGAAGATTGGAAAAAAAGTTGCCTGGTCTGATGAGTCTCGATTTCTGCGCGACATTCGGATGGTAGGGTCAGAATTTTGGCATCAACAACATGAAAGCATGGATCCTTTCCCGCTTGTTCAACGGTCAGGCTGGTTTGGGGGTGGTGTCATGGTGTGGGGAATATTTTCTTGGCACTCTTTGGGCCCTTGGTTCCAATTGAGCATCGTTGCAACAACACAGCCTACCTGAGTATTGTTGCTGACCATGTCCATCCTTTATGACCACAATGTACCAAAATCTGATGGCTACTTTTTAGCAGGATAATGCCCAAAGTCATAAAGTGGGAATCATCTCAGACTGGTTTTTGAACATGAGGAATGCTTCCAGCACCTTGTTGAATCTAAAGCACGAAGATTTAGGCAGTTTGAAGGCAAAAGGGGGTCCAACCCGTTACTAGCATTGTGTACCTAATAAAGTGGCCGGTGAGTGTATATATATATATATATATATATATATTTATAAATATATATATAAATGTGTGTGTGTATATATGTGTGTAGCTACAGGGGTCACAGCAGCTGGGCCCCTGAGCCAAGGAGACCAGAAGCCCCCTTCCCACACCGCAGTATCCATGGGTCAGGTCACATAAAAGCCGTGATACAGCGCTCACAGCTGTAGCCTGCATGGTGCAGGCAATAGCTGAGGCAAAGCATCCCACAG
The DNA here is from genome assembly GCA_025379985.1 of Phyllomedusa bahiana. Classification (NCBI taxonomy): domain Eukaryota; kingdom Metazoa; phylum Chordata; class Amphibia; order Anura; family Hylidae; genus Phyllomedusa; species Phyllomedusa bahiana. The sequence continues at coordinate 57,333 of JAODAL010017193.1, read as the reverse complement.
CGTTTTTATTTGCAGGGGAGAGGGACAAGAGGGAACAGACACTGGATGAAATTCATTTTCTTCTATTGGACAATTTCTTTTAATAGATATAATTTTCTGCATCGCGCTACACCACAAACATCCGCTACGCCAAGTACTGTTGTTGAAGTACTGGCCAACAGAAGGTGTCTGGGGGTAGGAGGGGGCCCAAGCTGAAGTTTTGCACCGGGGCCCCTGAGTCTCTAGCTACACCCCTGCTTGAAAAGTATGAATTCTCAGATGTTTGTGTGGCAAATTTTGCAAAGATGAGTCATGTCAGTCTAGCTCGAAACAAACAAAAAAAAAAATAGAACGACTCATCAGGAAAGACATCACCTGTGAATCACTGTCTGTAACTGCACTGTAATCACTTCCATGTCTGCAGAGCCTTTACAGTCACTATGTGGTGGTCGCATGTGGTCATGGTCTGGTGATGACCTCGGTATTGTGGGACTCTGTTTTAGTAATAGTATGATGATATCAGTTATGGCATATTTGCTTTACGTATAGGTGAATTATTTGGTGACTGTATTATTTACAGGTATTACATAAATAAATCATACATCAACGAGGACTTTTGAAGAGGCAAATTTTTCAGTGCTGATTTTCATTATACAGTGTATTGCTGAGTTTATATATAGGACCTATGTGGAAAACTAGAGATGGAAACATATATTTTTTCATCCAGAAAAATGAATGCCACAGTTCACAATATGCCATAAAAAATATGTGAACCAAGTTGTACTGAGCAAAATGCATCTGTTTGTAGACACAAGCAAATATATATTCAGAAAATCAATTTGTATTGCATCCCTGAGGAAGTGCATCAAGAGGTCGCATGAAACGCGTAGGAGCTGATTAAATTTCATATGCTTTTTATCTTTTGCCAATCAAATTATACATTTGCAATGAAGTAAGCACCCTTGCCAGATTTTATATATCATTATATATCTATAATATAAATATATGTGTATTATATTATATATATATAATATGTATATATTAATTTATATATATATATATATATATATATATATATATATATATATATATATATATATTATATTTTATATTGAGATTATTTAATCATCATTAGTTTGAAAATATTAATACATGGAGAGTCGAGTGTGCCGATGCTCCTAAGAGATGGAAGGTGGCAGCTTGGATGCGGTTTCTTCAACATGGAGATTTTTAAATAAGTTGTGTTACTATAGTGCAACTCTTGCAGACTAGCGGAAAATAAGCAGTCTTACAAATATCTTTGGTTGGACTTGAACCCAGGACCGTAGTGTTGAAAAGCAACAGTGTTGCCTACCTACAGTTTTTAAGGGGAAATTATAATTTCTTGATGGACTGTGTTCCCTCTTCACTGGGTTGAGATATGATCCCCTTTTTGATTTAATGAGATGTACAGAATAGCAAATTTCCCCAATGTGATACTTTAGGGGCCTAACATAGGAAATCTTATTTCCATTTTTAATCCACCTAAATTACAGTGTAAAGAACCTGAGAAAAAACAAATTCAGTCCAATGTTCTAAATCAGATTGAAGACCTTAGTCTGAGGATACTATGTCAACAGCACATCTCAAATACCATAGACAAGCTGTGAGCAAAGTGTTATTTCTAAAAGACCAATAGTTATATAAATTCTTCAGACAAAACATAGATCATATGTCAAATCTAGAACAACAGTGATGGTCAGGAAAAGACATTGAGACTGCAAAATGTACAAAGCTGAAAGCGTACCTGTATTGCAGATAACTTTCCAGGTCAGACGTGTAACTAAAAGCTCTGGGGCTCCCATGCAAAGTCTATAAAAGGGCCTCCATCTACCATGTGCAATTTATAATACTAGTGTTCTTTTATGTCGTAGAGATGCCTTAGGAACCCCCTAGGTTCTAGTAGCAACTGCAACCTCTGTACCCCTGTTTTAGGATAAGATGTCTTATGTGCCTACAATATATAACTTGTATATGTCGTTTTTTACCAATTTTGCCCTCTCCTAATCATCTTAATTTTAATTCTCCTGCGCTGGCTACATCTTAACTAACTGCTTAATTTTCACATCTCATTGCCAGCACATACATGAGAGACTCCTGCTTTCTATATCTCACTCCACAAACAAAACACTTAGCACATACATGTGATCGGACTGCCTGCGTTCAATATTACCACTAGAACACTGTCCTCTCATCAAAAGCACCTTTAGGCATACTGAGCTGTGAATCAAGCACTGGGTTAATATATAACACTTAGAACTATCTCTGTGTAACCTGATCTCTGACTCAGAGATTTCAGGGTGAAGGATAACTTTTGGATGGAAAGGTAGAAAAAAAGAATCCTGATAAGTGGATAAAGAAACATTTATCTGTTAGGGGAAGCTAAAAAAATTAGAAAATCATTGAAAAGTTAATTAATATCTGTAAATCAGGTCATATAGAGAAACCCATGTATTGTATAGACACATACTCTGATATATTTCATGCATTTATTTCTTTAAATGTGGATGATTATGGCTTACAGCTAATGAAAACCCAGGAGAAAGGTAAATAATGTTGACTGATTGTGTTACACACAAAGGTTTCCTAAGCCTTTCAATGGTCCCTAGGTCTGGATCAGTAGCTGCACAATCATGGTGAAGACTGTTGACTTGACAAGTGTCCAGAAGACAGTCATTGACACCTTCCACAACGAAGGGAAGCTGCAAAAGGTTATTGCTAGAGAAGCTGGGTGTTCACAGAGTACTGTATCAAAGCATATTAATGGAAAATTGTTTGATCGAAAAAGGTGCACAAGCAACAGGGATGACCAAAGCCTTCAAACGATTGTCAAGTAAAGGCCAATCAAGAATTTGGGAGAGGTTGACAAGGAGTGGACTGCGGCTACAGTCAGTGGAGCCACCACACACAGACGTATCCAGGACATGGGTTACAACTGTCGCCTTCCTTGTGTCAAGCCTCTCATGACCCAGAGACACCACCTGAAGTGTCTTAACTGAGCTAAGGAGATAAAGGACTGGACTGTGCTTGATGTCCAAAGTCCTTAAACTTAGCATTTCAAATACAAGTTAAGGTCCCAGAGTCTAAAGGAAGAGTGGAGAGGCCACAATCCAAGCTGCTAGTGTGAAGCTTCCCCAGTCAGTGATGGTGTGGGGAGCCATCTCATCTGATTGTGTTGGTCCACTGTGTTATATCAAGTCCAAGGTCAGTGCAGCCATCTACGAGAAAGTTTTAGAGCACTCCATGCTTCCCTCCATTGACAAGCTTTATGGAGATGCTGATTTCATTTTCTGGCAAGACCTGGCACCGGCCCACACTGCCGACAGTACCAATACCTGGTTTAATAATACAGGTATCACAGTACTTCACTGGCTATGGGGCATGGTCAAGAGAAAGATGAGAGACACCAGAGCCTATGCATATGGGGTGGCATGTATGAAATTTGGCATAATATTAGTATAGAGTGCACCTGATTTATGATCCTTCTATACAACAGGTCATAAATCAGGCACATTCTAGCAGTAAGACAACAGTTCTGGCTCAGGTAAACCACTTTGAAAGTGCTCTATGTGTTCCAGCAGTATTGCGCCTAGAAATGCCGTAGCGAAGCTATTAATCTATATCTTCGTACGGTTCTAATGTGCTCCGCCTCCCGCATGTCCCCCGAAGTCAAGCGCATTACAAAGTCCCGTGGGCGCTCTGTAATGCGCCTGATATTGGCCTTTGGGCCATTTAAAAATGTAGCGAACGGGGCTGCGCTTGATATCGGGCTGAAAAGATGCCAGATATCTGGCGCAGCCCCATTCATACATATCACCCATGGTGTCTTGGAGTCAAACCAGAAATAATGAAAGCAATACTAAAATTACAACTTGGTGTCAGCTCACTTGTTTCTTTATTGTTAATTCTCCCCAGTTGGCAATTGCACGGAAGATTGTGAACTAAAACAATTTAAAGTATGAGAATTGAGGAAAGTATTCCAGCATCCACTTCCACTAGGTTTAGTTTAGTACTAAAAAAAATAGTGGAAAATCCCAATTTTTACTTTTTTGTCCCCATAATGTTGCGCCCAATCCACAAAAACATTGTAGGTGTCTTAGATGTTCTTTAGTTGTGCTTTTAGGAAAAGTTTGCAGTTCAGTAATATTGTTGAAAACGACCTTCAGTTAAAAAGATCTACAAGGTGATTGAAAAGCAAATGCCAATGGCATGTGTAAGGCTATGTGCACACGGTGTAATTGCAGCGCGCATTTCGCAGCGTATTTGCGTTTTAATCCTCAATTATGGTAATCAATCACTCTGATAGAGAACTATGGATTACGCCTCCTCTCCCTGGGCGTACAATACGATTGTATTGTATGCGTGGGGAGATAAGTGACATGTCACTTATTCACAGCACTTTCGCGCAGCGAGTAATGCATGTCTATGGGGCCGGCGGGCTGCTAGCCCCCCCAATGTTGTGAGAGTACGCGCCGACCAGAGCGACTCCCGAACACCCGGCGTAATTGCGGGGCGTACAGTATGGCTATGCCGTGTGAGCATAGCCTAACAGTCGCTCCTTCACTGCTGTCTGATAAAGCGCAAGTGACCCGTTCTCTCTTTACCGTTTGTTACATGCACCACCATAAGGCTCTTCCCTCCCAAACACTACAGTGTAAAAAGAAACCGGCCACATTGAACACACTATCTCATCTTCTGGCGGCATGTTACAGAGCAGGACAAGATGAGCAGATTAGTATATAGGTATGCAGGGAAAGATTCAGAACAAGTTGTATTTTATTCATTTAAATCCCTGCTTTTTCTAGTTGGGGCGTCCAGTGGGCGGTCTTATCAGTGATTGACAGAATTTCTTGCATGAGTTTGCATACAAAGAAGGCTGTCAGTCACTGATAATACCACCCACTGGACTCCTGAACTCAGAATGAAGTAGAAATGCTACTAAATATTTTCCCACAAAGCCATATATCAATCTGCTCAGCTCCTCCTTCTCTATAATATGCTGCCAGCTGATCAGATAGCATGTTCAATGTGGCAGGTTTCTTTTAAGAGTCAAGCTGCAATTATGAAGGGAAGAGGGCACCACACCATCTTGCCTTGGGATAGGTATACAGTAGAATAAAGCAGCAACTTGAAAAAAGGCTACTCCCCCAGAGCAAGATTTTTTTTTCCAAAATCCTAAACACTGATGAACAGTAGGCACCTATAGTTTATGTACAATCCAGTCAACCACAAAGTAATTAGGTATTGAATTGGACTGTACTTATTGTTATGTATAATGTACTTTACAAGGAGCCTGCTATTTAGGATGCCCATTACTTATACAAGAGACTCTCAGAAGATATCAAATTCTCAGTGGGTTCCCTTATCTAACTGAAGGTTATTATGTAACTAGTCTATTGACAAACTACAGCCACGTTAACATAAGTCTCCAAAAAAATGAGTAGGGAACAATGGAATGTGGCTTACATTGTATAATCACCATAAAATATAAGAAAGATCTCCAGCACTTGAGGGTTCTTCTTGTGTCATCTTTTCCTCCGTGGCCCTTTCTTAGTTATATGCATTTTTAGAAACATGATTTAGATTCCCAGTATGACCTTTACTACTAGTGCATCTCAAAAAATTAGAATATCACTGAAAAGATAATTGATATCAATAATTTAAGTGAAGTAGAGAAACCCATATATTGTATAGACTCATTACAGTATGAATGACAAGGTTTAATATAATACATTTGTGAGCCCTATAACAAATAAAAAGATAGTCCTGGAGAACCCCTTTAACTTTCAATGATATTCTCATTTTCTGAGATGCACTAGTAGATATTCCATAGCAGTCAACACTGCCAAGTGATGCGGTGACACATTCTAGTATCACTCCATGATTGTACACGTTTGATGAGGAACCACTGCTATATGGACCATAGGAATAGTCGGTTATAACCCTAGGAACACACATTCTCAGTAGATATAACACATGAGTGTGCAAACTTCATCCATGATCAGCAGCTCGTACAATCTGTGAGAAGAACTTTTCTAATTACATATAAAATGAAACCAGATGGTATTAACAATAATTGTGCTCTTATAAGTAAAATAGTCGCCAATTACGATTATTTTTCAGGAGCACCTGCTATTACCAATGTGTACAGATTCTTGGAACCATGTTTAACTTCTGGGATGTTCAGGCTTCATGAAACAAATCAGTTTTTAATTAATTATGTTATAAAATATATTTAAAGCTCTGTGATTTCCACTACTTAACACCGTAGCCAGAGCACTGCCTCAGATTGCCACCATTTAGAATACAGAGTAGTATTGATTGAACTGTTCTAGAAAAGTTAAGTTCTAGTAGAACCTCTCGAATTTTTAGATCTCGAACCGAACAGAACATTTTACTGTTCTTTCGAGTAACATTCTAGTTCTAGTTCGACCGCCATTTTCAGTTTCATTTTCAGCAGCTTTATGCACTTTTGGCGGCCATCCAATCAGTGCAGAGCACAGAGAAGTATCAAAAACGTCATCACTGAGATGTAGGGCTCTCATTGGCTGCTAAAATCACATGACCATGTTATATATATTTCATTGTATTGCCTTGTGAATGCCATTTTCAGCTCACTCTCTGTATTGTATAGACTGCTCTTAGTTAGTTAGATAGCATTTTTCTCTCCATAGACAGCAATAGTGAGGTAGTTTGGTATTGCTGGCTGCATCTTTCCCACACCCAGAAGCTGGTATTTGGTGACATTTGCAGGATCACATAATGCCTAACTCTCATATACATGGATATATATTATACAGAGTGCTTGGATTTGCTAAATCATGCTCAATTCCCAAAAGTTCTGTTTTAGCAGTTTTGGGGGAGTTCAGTAATTATATAATACACCGTCTCCAACTCTCCTATGTGTCAAAGGGGCTTTTGCACCCCCTCAGGATGCAGGGTCCCATAGAAGCGGCTATCGCTGCCCCTTCTATAGCTACGCCCCTGCTTGCAAGCTGTTCTCATCTTTTCAGTTAGCCATTGAAAGGAATTAAGTATTTTAGCCTCTTAATTTTTTTCTGTCACTCTTAGAGCCAAATTTTCTTCACTAAGTTGTTCCACGTATCTAGGTTACTGTTATAGATGGTAATTACAGCTTCTCCTCACCTGTATAGGTATAAAAATTAACCAGAACATCTTCTCCCATAGACTTTAGTGGGGTTCTAGTTCAAATAGAACTTCGAACCGAACTCACTAAAGTTCGAGGTTCTAATTGAACTAGATCATTTTACTCATCTCATCTCTAAGACAAATTTTAACTATGTCCTTGTCTCATTAATTTTCTTCTCATGCAACCACATGACCCCAAACAATGCACAATTTGGCTTGTAGTATCCAAACTTTAAAATCTCTTTAAAGGGGTTGTCTCAAAAAGCTTTCAACTTGTAGGGAACGTTAAATCAAGACCTTTTCCAATTACATTCCTCTCTTGATGTTACCTTGGTCAGGAGATTTTATCTGCTCTGAGTGCACACAGATTTCTCTGGTTAACGTCTTGCTCTCTCTTCCTAATTAGACAGAAAGCAAGGAGTGATGTCACCAGGCTGGACAGCAGATTGAGAACACACTGTGTTATCTCTAACAAACAAAGGAGATTTCTTTTGATTGTTTACTTTGAGTTTTGAAACCTGTTGCACTATAGATTACATCTCCTGCGGTCATGTCAATGCAGTTAGAAAAGCTGGAAATACAGAGCTGATATGCTAATCACTGCTATAGAACCACCCATAACCCTAACCAGGAAGAGTGGGGAAACATAAATCTGAAGCTGGCTAGTCCTTTGTGAAACAACATGATGAGGAAACCCTTTATTGTGGGAGAATTATCCATATATTGTATCATAAGAAAGATATACCCTTTCCAGTGTTATATTGACAAATTCAACTACTTGTTATAGCAATTTGCCTAAATAATGTACTGTACAAAAAATTCATGAATTATGTTGGATATTAAAGTAAGATTGAAAATTATAATGTTTGATTGACATGAGTATAAGATTCAAATGCTACAACAGGACTACATGGTTCTGCCATCCCAAGATCTATGAGGGCATAGGTAATAGAGCAATTAATTAGAATCCTTAGTGATCTAGATCCTTTGACCAGAATGTCTTTTTAATAGTTCATAGGTTTATTTTTTCAGTAACTCATATAGCACTGACATATTCTGTAGCGCAGGCTAAATAATTTTCAATCACTATAATCTTACTATCTATCTTATAATCTATCATATTCAATTATTACTATTAAATGGGTTTGCCACGATGTAATGTTGACGTGGGATCCTCCAAAATGGGTATTTAATCACTTTTCTAAATATATGTGATTACAAAAAATGAAGCCTCTGAGAGCTACAGCATTGCTCATTAGTTTCCTGACAGTTTACATTAGACACTACCAGGACACTGACAGGAGCTGATCTGGCCAGCGCTTGCATGTTTGCACTTCTTATTTGATGACAGGGAACATGAAGGAGCTTGCAAGGGGCTGGGGAGAAAGTGCAGTGTATGTAATTATTTGAGTAAACTTTGCAGACGCTTCCTCGCTCGCTCTAGTCCCTCACAGCGTATTCCCCCCCCCCTAAATTCTCCACATATGTATAGAGACCTAAAATATATATGTCAATCTCTTAATGATATATAAAATATACACATACATAGCTCCCCATATCATGTCTCATCCACAGAGTATATGCATTGTAATCACATATGTTGGAAGTGCTTGGTGTGACTACTGTGACAATGGGACACTATATAGGGAGGTTTGTGTGTGTATAAATAAAAAATTTTAGATGTCTACACATAATATTTTCATATCTTTACATATGTGTACAATTTTAAAAGAAAAAAAAATAGAAAACTACTGATGGGGCTTGAACTCCCAACTTCTCTCTTGCAAAGGTGATCACCTAAGCACTGCACTTACAAGCAGCTTAGCAGACACATTGTTGAATCCTTATGTTATGCACTACAGGGCGATGCATTTAAAAGGAGGCGGGGGCTTGCATTAGCTCTGAGGAATAGAACGCCCTCTTTTCCAAGTAGTAGCTTAAGGATTTGGACGTGTGAGGAGGTGAAACAACCTTTCTGGCAAAAGCCCTTTAAACAGGCAGTCATTGCCCAGATCATCACCATAGAGCTGGGAGATAAATATAGAGACAGCAGACCTTGGTTTCACTATAAATTTTAACAGCTCAGAGGGGAGTAAAGGCAGCCAATCACAGTGCAGAGAGCGTGGCCGGGGCGTTTCCTGTCTAGGGGCGTATCCCAACAGGCTGAATGAAATGTCAGCCAGCCAATCACAGTGCAGGGGGTTTTGTCTAGAAAATCGACCAGGGGGTATTTTGACCAGCATCAGAGCAACAGCAGAACAGAATGCAGATTTACAGAGAAGCTCATATCTGCTAAACCATAGTGACAGAGGAAATTTGCAACCCAATTACAAAAGTGCTTATTTTTACTTTCCCCATAATCTGAGACATGATCTTTGTAAAGATAAAACCCTTTAAGTACTGATATTAATATTCAATATAATGTTCAATTATTGTTAATATCTTACTGTTATTAAATTATGTTCAATCACTATTCACATCACGTACTGCACACACAATGCAACCCAAAAAACAAAAAACTTACCCTCACGATTCCCTTCATCTCGGATCCTGCGCTGCACCGCCCTCACTCTCCACTGGTCTTCTGTTTACTTCTTGCTTCTACTGAACGGAGTGTCAGTACTGCAGCCACTAACTGGTCATGTGCCACTGTCTGACAACTCATTAAAGACCCAAAATAAGCAAGTCCTAAAGGGGTTAATGGCTGATCAAGCTGGAGTACCATGGTTCAATAGCTGCGTGCACACAAAATCACAGCTATCAATGGCAGAGTAGGGTTGCTGGAGAAAGAATGATCTCCCCAATTTTTTTGCATTGGTGGTTACGGTCTCATCCGCACATGATTGCCATGCTGAAGGACCATGGTCTGATTAGCCATAACATCAACCCCATTAGGACTTGTTAGTTCGGTTTGAAACTGTTTTTTCATTAATCCCATCTAACCATACACCTGGCACCATTTATACACTTTGTTAATGACCTCGTCATCTTTTGTCTGTAGATTATCCACAAATGAGTTAACACGTATGTAATAATGTGTCACAGTTTTAAGCCGACACAATGCAGCTGAATCACTAAAACCTTATTACTATTGTATTAAATTTAGATCTTTGCTTCTGGACATGTTACACCAGTACTTACAATTTTACATGTTTTAATTATCTTTTTGTTCCCAACTTTTCGATGTAAATTGCTTCTCACAGTTTGCTCATTAACTTAAAAGTAGTTCCATAATTCATTGGGGAGAGGAACTAAAATCCTTTTACATTCTGTAAGAAATATCAATGATTTCTTTCACTAATGTACTGTAAGTAACGTAACTGCCATAACATAAAACGTTTTGTGATTGACCACAAAGTCATATTCCCTAAGTAAATGTACATAGATAGCTGAGAAACAATAGATTATATTTTCCTAGAAGTTTATTCTGGTTTCATCAACTTAAATTAATTTTATGTTGAAAAGTGATGACTCTGTGTATTAGTGCTGCAGAGGCGTAACTTAAAGCTACGGGTCCCCAGTGCAAAATCCATAACAGGGCCCCCACCTACCATGGGCCATGTACTATTGGTATCTCCTTATGCGATAGAGGGGCCTTTGGGCCGCCTAAGACTCCAGGGCCCGGTAGCGACCATTTCTCCTGCACCCCTATAGCTACACCTTTAGCTTGCTGTCATTGAATAGGAGAAGTTGGCATATTTCTTCTCCCACATTGCAATTTCCAGGTCATTTCACCCACACCCTTACTCACATTCCCCTGCTTTGAGGTCCAAACCCTCACACTGTTTTAGCCATCTTCCCTGTGACTGGTGATTGTTTACCACCCCCATCAATTTGCTGCCCAGTCTCCTCATTGCCACTGAAATGAAATACTTACTCTTATCTTGGGTGACTTTAATAACCCCAACTGACAACCCAACGTCTCCATCTGAGTGTCAGCTTCTTCCTCTAACCTCCTTCCTTGACCTTTAACAAGTTAATAATTCCTTAACACAGAAGATGGGAATTCACTTGATTTGGTCCTTAGCCATGCTCGGTTGCTAACTTTACGAACTCTGCTGTCGAGAACTCTGATCCCAACTTTCTCTCCTTTGTTATCAAGAATACTCAGCTTTCTTGGGACACTCCTACCGAGCACACATACAGAAATCTACACACCATTAATACTAAGCTACTTACAGCCTTTACTGTTCCCGATCTACTCCCTTTCCTATCATAACCTCACTGTCACACTCCCCAGAAAAAAGTTTTTACACCTGCAACCCCTCTCTATAAGCCAAAATGTAGTGCCAATCTATAAGAACATTGACAGACTTGGCCTGTCCATGCATTACGTAGATATCTATTCATTCAAATGGCCTGCTGTGTAGCGCTCCATTTCTCAGCTCTGGCTTTCAGTAAAATAAAGGTTGTTTTATGAGAAGTTGGAAAGTAATTTTAAGAAATTTTCTAGCAGTGAATGCAGGAATGTGCAGCAATATCTATAACTAAGTTAATTTATGTGCAATATATGAGTGGTGCAATATTTACTTTCTGTTGCACGTCCACTTTGGAGCTCCCCGGCAAACCCCTCCTCTTGACTTCTGGTTTTCCTCCCGACACACATAAGAAGCTTGCACTCCATTGTAAGTAAATGGAATGTGAGCCTCTCCTAGATGTCAGGAGGAGAACTGGAAGTCAAGAGGAGGGGTCTAGAGTGGCAGTGGCAGGTGGTCTGTAGCTAAGTACGACTTTTTTTTTCCTTTTTTTTAGCCACCATCACCGCAATAAAAATGTATTTTATTTTCTGGACAATTCCTCAAATAAAAACCTCTGTATTAAGTTTATAACATTTAACTATTTAAAGACCATCCTACACTTGGACGTCGGCACATTTTAACCCATGTCAGGAGCAGCAGATGTTTTTGTTTTTACCTGATATTATATTCAGACAGCACTTTTTTATTTTTCCCAACTTAGCTGTTAATGTTGGCATTGAAAAAAAAATCATCAAAAGAGACCTTTGACTACAAGTAAAATGTATTTTCATTACTTACTGGTCTAGCAGATTCAATAACAAAAGCACTTATACCAATTAAAGCCAACTGCTTCATATTGGCAGGAACAGATCATCAGGGAAATTAAAAAAAACAGTGCCTACCATAGACCAAAACACATAATTAAAGTGAATCAAAGTTAAAGCTTCAGATGGAAAACTTTAATGAACACAGAGAAAAACAACACCACACTTAGATGTAGATGTGTCGCATTCTTTACAGTGTGCTGTATAGTGAAAAAAACAAAAAACAAGACAGGGCACCCCTAGTGCAGAGTGTTTCGACAGGTGAATAATTCTTGGTCAGTATTGCACTAATCTGGTGATGTTACACAAGTCAGGAGGCGAAACTCTCCACAAGTCTATCAGTGGTAGTCTCTGCAGCCGTCTCTCCACCTTCTGTGCCATCACAAATGGGCTCTGGAATATAGATATGGGCAATATATTAGTGATAAAAAGCAACTATAAAATGATGTATATAAAGCGAGAAACACGTAGTCCATGTACTTTTTATCTTCTGTTATGTCCTAATTAAACTTTTGTTTGTTTTAATAAGTCTAGTGCCTTATATACCTTATTTTGTAGTTGATTTTCAGCACTAATATATTTCCCACTCTTCAAAGTGTACAATTTAAGGAGTGGCACCACCATGTAGGAACAGAAGGTTCACACTCTACTGACAGGTAGACAGTGCTCTATGGGATTTACCATATTTCTCTTTTAATGCAAATGCTTTTTTGGCAGTTCTGCAGATGAGTCTTCAGGCCCTTTTCTCTGACCTAGACTCCAGTCTGCATTGTAGCAGTCATCCCCAAAGGTTACTTGCTCTCCCTGCTATGCTCCCTGGGCTATCTCATTAGAACTCCTTGACTTTCTTGAGCTCCACTTCCACTCTCCCAGGACAGTTCTCCGAACTGTCCTAATTTCTCTTCAATCTCCTGTCTGTCCCCTGTTTCTTCCTCTCTTCTCTTTCTCTCTCTCTCAGTCCTGTGAGCCACGAGGCAGATGTTCAGCCACTGCCTGTTCTCTTCACTACTGGCTAGTGTAATAATGATCCCAGATCCTGGAAGAACACTTCTATAACTCAAGAACTGCTCAAGTCAACTAACTGAACAGAATTGATAACACATGATGGACTCACTTTTAACTGTACAGCCCCTCACTCCTTCTCACACTGATTGTCTGCAAGCCTAAAGGTGCTTCTCTGCCTAAAATACACCCTGCCATAATTAAAGTCAGTTAACACAATGTACATATTCCATATTGTCCACTCCATATCCCTTATATGCAAATATCACACTGTTCATGGTCCTACTCCCTAGAAGAGCAAGGCCTTTAATGTAGCTCTACCGGGACTTGTTTCTCCTTGTGTGGAGTGCCAATCAGTGCTTCCTGGAATATGTAAATAAGCTATTTTCCTCTCTCTGACAACTTGGGGCTCTCCATAAGGAGAAATAGTTTCCTCTAGAACTAAAGCATAGCCCTCGCTCCCAGCCAGCATCCTGCTCTGCATTGATGAGAGCCAAGAACTCTGAAACAGCTCTCTACAGTTTAGTGCCTCTTCTTTTTTAAGGAAATTATGTTTTACATTCATAGTTATGTTTAAATGATTTTTAATGGACTGGATATAAAGGGAAGATACACCCAGTATGTGACACATTTTTCCTTCAAAAGGTAGCGTATTAACATATCCATATAACATCAGATTCACATGGAGGTAATAAATCTGTCTACAGTTTGTGTAACGTAATCCTATATTAACCTATTCTGCTTCCCTAATGCAGATAACACTAGACAACAACCCCCTGCTGAATATTGTATAACGCAGCCATAATTTTATGCCCTGTACCACTGCAGAAGCATCGTCTATAGAGAAACAGTAGCTATGTCTAATTACGTATAGCACAATGCGCTTGAATATCTCTGACAGAATCTTATAAATTACCTGATCGTCCCGGAGTGTTTAGCTTTAAAATACAGTCATAGGAAAAAGTTTTGGCAACCCTATTAATCTTAATCATTTTTAGTTATAAATATTTGGGTGTTTGCAACAGCCATTTCAATTTGATATATCTGATAACTGATGGACACAGTAATATTTCCGGATTGAAATGAGGTTTATTGTACTAACACAAAATGTGCAATATGCATTAAACCAAACTTTGACTGGTGCAAAATTTGGGTACCCTTACCATTTTATTGATTTGAATACTCCTAACTACTTTTTACTGACTTTCTGAAGCACAACATTGGTTTTGTAACCTCACTGAGCTTTGAACTTCATAGCCAGGTGTATCCAATGATGAGAAAAGGTATTTAAGGTGGCCAATTGCAAGTTGTTCTCCTATTTGAATCTCCTGTGAAGAGTGGCATCATGGGCTCCTCAAAACAACTCTCAAATGATCTGAAAACAAAGATTGTTCAACATAGTTGTTCAGGGGAAGGATACAAAAAGTTTTCTCAGAGATTTAACCTGTCAGTTTCCACTGTGAGGAACATAGTAAGGAAATGGAAGACCACAGGGACAGTTCTTGTTAAGCCCAGAAGTGGCAGGCCAAGAAAAATATCAGAAAGGCAGAGAAGAAGAATGGTGAGAACAGTCAAGGACAATCCACAGACCACCTCCAAAGAGATGCAGAACCATCTTGCTGCAGATGGTGTCACTGTGCATCGGTCAACAATACAGCACACTTTGCACAAGGAGAAGCTGTATGGGAGAGTGATGCGAAAGAAGCCTTTTCTGAAAGCACGCCACAAACAGAGTCGCCTGAGGTATGCAAAAGCACATTTGGACAAGCCAGCTTCATTTTGGAAGAAGGTCCTGTGGACTGATGAAACAAAGATTGAGTTGTTTGGTCATACAAAAAGGCGTTATGCATGGCGTTCCAAAACCACAGCATTCCAAGAAAAACACTTGCTACCCACTGTAAAATTTGGTGGAGGTTCCATCATGCTTTGGGGCTGTGTGGCCAATGCCGGCATGGGAATCTTGTTAAAGTTGAGGGACGCATGGATTCAACTCAGTATCAGCAGATTCTTCAGAATAATGTACAAGAATCAGTGATGAATTTGAAGTTACGCCGGGGATGGATATTTCAGCAAGACAATGATCCCAAACACAGCTCCAAATCTACTCAGGCATTCATGCAGAGGAACAATTACAATGTTCTGGAATGGCCATCCCAGTCCCCAGACCTGAATATCCTTGAACATCTGTGGGATACTTTGAAGCAGGCTGTCCATGCTCGGCGACCATGAAACTTAACTGAACTTGAATTGTTTTGTAAAGAGGAATGGTCAAAAATCCCTCATCCAGGATCCAGGAACTGATTAAAAGCTACAGGAAGCGACTAGAGGCTGTTATTTTTGCAAAAGGAGGATCTACTAAATATTAATGTCACTTTTCTGTTGGGATGCCCATACTTTTGCACCAGTCAAATTTTGGTTTACTGCATATTGCACATTTTGTGTTAGTACAATAAACCTAATTTCAATCCAGAAATATTACTGTGTCCATCAGTTATTAGATATATCAAATTGAAATGGCTGTTGCAAACACCCAAATATTTAGAACAAAAAATGATTAAGATTAATAGGGGAGCCCAAAATTTTTCATATGACTGTATAAGTGTGCTCACTGCACTTCTAATCCAAATTTTTCACTTCAAGAAAGGAACATCTGCTGGATATAATGAAACCATGATGGTAAAATCTGTGTTTAGCATCATATCTTTTCCAAATGTAGGGTTTCTGTATGAATGCAGCTAATCCAGTCTACAAGTGCTTTCCGACAATCAATGTTCTATAAAACAATTCATTTTTTATTGAGTTTCTATGTTTTTTGTAATAGTCTTGGGCAGAGCTTGGGGAAATGCAGCATCTACAACATCGACTTCCGAATCAACGGCCTGTACTAATGTTTTGCTCAGTAGAGAATAGTTTAAAAATTAATGTGACAATGTCACTTGGTAAATCTCTGTAATGTCAGAATTTATTTCTTAGATTGAAAGGGGTAATATTCCTCAGTAGAGAGAGACACCATGTAGGTGTGTGGAGACTTAAACACCATTAGTTGCTACACTGAAATGTAAATATATTTAAAAAGCTTCATGGGAAATGAGCTAGGCCTATGCAGCGCCTCCTATTGGATGTAGTGTTCCTAAAATCACATTTGACTCACTAAGCCTCGCAGTGTGAATGCGATTAATACTCACCAGATATTCGTCTGTAGACAGCTTTTTCAGCTGTTTGCCTCTCATCAGTGGAGAGCAGAATACCGGTTAGCTAGGCAAGCGACTCTAGGTGGAGCTTGAAAGGATTAATGTTTCCTTTCTAGGCAGCATTGGTTATTGTTACTATTGTCATTTATATTCCTATTTTTATTAGTATTGTTTTAAGTTTTGTTCCATTTTTAAATGATTTGTTAGCACTATTCACCTGGAGTTACTATGGACCACCAGAGGGCTCTCACACAATAGGGGACCCTATAGGTCCAGCAGAAGACAACAGTAAGCAGTGACTTTATATAATAATTATAATCTTTATATAGTGGCAACAAATTCCACAGCACTTTACAATTTAGAGGGTAAAAGTACAGACAAAAAGACAGACATTACACAATAAAAGCTACTTACAGATGAGACACAAGGTGTGGGGGCCCTGCTCGTGAGAGCTTGCAATCTATTCCGATGAGGGAGACGAAGGGTGAGGAGTGCTGGGTTTACAATGGTCCAGCCATGTGACATAAAAATGTGGTGGTTTACATATAAGTTGGGTGAACCTGCCACCCAGACTGTACATCTATATACAGATAGTGCCTGTGAGTGCCCTAGTGTAGAGAGTGACAGAAGTATGTGATACAAGGTGGGGGTTAGTAGTTAGGGATCTTGGTAGGCCTGCCTAAGAAGATGTATTTTCAGGGCACCGTTAAAACTATGGAGGTTAGAATTGTGGTATGTGACTGCTGCATTCAGGACAAATTGGAGAGGGGAGAGTTTTCAGAGAGGGAGACCGATGAGCAGGGAGTTACAGTAGTCAAGACAAGAATGTGTGAGGGCAACAATAAAAGCTTGGGTTGTTTCCACAGTGAGAAAAGGACGGATTCTGGAGCTGTTCTTGATGTTTAAATATTTAAGGTTGTCACTGGGGTCTATTTCTTTCACATTAAATCACAAATGATTGATTAAAATTTTTTGATTGATATCTCTGGTTTGTGCAGTGATAACACCAAAATAACATGTTCTGTACTAATGGGAAGTACACCCCTTGTATCTTGTTCCCTGATGGCTTCAAAGAATCCCAGTCTGACACTGGTTGTAGATGAGTGATATTGGCTTGACTAATGTTCCTTTTTGCTTCTCAAAGATTCAGTGAATCAGAAGTAAATTGAATATTTGTTACAACCAATAGAGGGCGCAGTGAGCTTCCCAGATCCTTTACCATAATGCCTTGTGATATACTGGTTAAGCCAGGAAACTCCTGATGTATTTGCAGAATATCCTTTTGGTTTACATAAGTCTCAACTGTACTGACAATAGTAGACAACTCTGCTTCCTAATACCATTACATGAGCAAAAAGAAAAAAAAAATCACATCTCTTTTCTTTTTTTAATGGGAGCATTCATCCTGATGACGATTTCAAACAGTTTTGCCAGATGCAATTGTCAAACATAATGGGATCCAAGGATGTCTATGCTGAATCCCCAAACAAATTTTAATACAAAGGGACAGAAATGCTCTGCTGAACATTTTGCCTCCTCATTGATGATTGTCTCTGCTTGGCACAAATAAGTGATGCACACATTCCCAAAAGTTCTATGAATCTGTACACCACATGCATGGCTTGACTCAGCAGAAGCAAGCAGAAACAAAGGGGCACATGGCTCAGCCCCTTAGTGTTAGTGATTAGTGGGGTCTCAGCTACCTGATTCCGATCAACAAAACATCTGACATCATCTAAGAGATTTTTATAACATTGTAATAATAGTAAATCCATTTTAAAATGTCTTCAAATGGACATGTTAAAATCCAGCATACTCTATCTCTCTGTCGTCAAGGAAGAGTCCGGAGATCCCCATACATATAAACATTGAATGGTATTGCTGACTTTTCTTTGTCTGGGTGGCTTTGTAGTTTTTTTCATACATCTATTACTTACAGTTAACCTAACTAGACTTTTATATGTTACTTATTTTTTTTTTCCCCAATAAGTTTTTATTGAAGTTTTTCCACAAAGATAAAACATTACAAATAGGTAGACAACCTTTGGTATAGTTACAGTGAATGATCAGATATTGAAGCAGTAACATAGTGGTCATCAGGCAGCAGTCATCAAGTATACGAATGAGAATACATTGAGAAGAGATGTATGTATAAGATGATACAATAAGGCTATGTGCAGACGGCTTATTCACGGCGTAATTGCGGGACGGATTTCGCCCGCAATCACGGCGTGTGTAGGGGGGTGCCGGCCCCATAGACTTTCATTATCCGCGGCGCGTATCCCGCCAAGATAATGTGCATGTCACTTTCCCCCCGCTCGCCGTATTTCGCGAGCGGGGAGAGGAGACGGAATCCATAGTTCTCTATGAGAACTGTGGATTACCGTAATGACTGGGACGGATTGCAGCCGTATTTGAGCGCAGTACGGCGCGCAATACGGACTGAAATCCGTCCCAAAATCAGCCGTTTGAACATAGCCTAACAGTAAGAGCTCGTTCAAACGGCTTATTCTGGGACGGATTGGAGCCGTATTGCGCGCCGTATTTGCGCTTCAGTACGGCTCCAATCCATCCCAGTAACTACTGTAATCCACAGTTCTCATAGAGAACTATGGATTCCGTCGCTCCTCCCCACTCGGCGAATCCGCCGCGGGGGGAGAAAGTGACATGCAGATTATTTACGGCGCGTACGCGCCGTAAATAATGCATTGTCTATGGTGCCGGCGGGCAGCTCCCCCGCTGCGCCCCCGGCCCGCCCCCGGCCTCGCCCCTTATTCAAGCCGTAACTGCGGGCGGGATCCGTCCCACAATTATGGCTTGAATAAGCCGTGTGAACACTGCCTAACAGGTTACGTTAAATGGGTACCAATGCATGGAAAGAGGAGAAACAAGGTTTCAATATCATTCCAAAAGTTAAATTATGTAATATTTAAGCAATAAGGCTATGTTCACACGGCTTATTTGCAGAGCGTAATTACCTCGCCGGCCAATAGACTTGCATTACCAGAGGCGCGTATACGCCGCTGGTAATTCACATGTCACTTATCTCCCCCCGCGGCGGATTCGCCGAGCAGGGAGAGAAGACATAATCCATAGTTCTCTATTAGAACTGTGGATTA
This sequence comes from Phyllomedusa bahiana, assembly GCA_025379985.1. Classification (NCBI taxonomy): domain Eukaryota; kingdom Metazoa; phylum Chordata; class Amphibia; order Anura; family Hylidae; genus Phyllomedusa; species Phyllomedusa bahiana. The sequence goes on along the minus strand of JAODAL010017193.1, from coordinate 37,792 downwards.
CCGTAATGACTGGGATGTATTCCAGCCGTAATTTGCACACTACGGCGCGTAATTACGAACTGAAATACGTCCCATTTTAAGCCGTGTGAACATAGCCTAACAGTAACAGGTTTTGTTAAATGGGTACCAATGCATGCAAAGAGGAGAAACAAGGTTTCAATGTCATTCCAAAAGTTAAATTATGTAATATTTAAGCAATAAATTGCATTGTTTAAATTCTAACCAATGCAAACTAGGTGTGATCAAACATATGCCCTTGTATTCAGGAAAATGTTATTGTTCTATGGTTGTCTAAACCACTTAAACCATATAAAAGAAAGATCTAAGATTTCTTGTGAAACAAGGAATAACTAAGGAGGGAAGAAGGGGAGGGGGATGGGTGGGGAGGGGGGATGTTACTTAAATTTAATGAACACATTTTCAGTTTTTTCTTATCCCTGCCAGATTCTGAATTTGTGTCTAAAACAAAATGTTGTAAAGATCACAGTAAAACCTCAAGTGGCCAAAAGCAGCTTACAGGTCCAGTGTGTTGATCTTACATGAACAATATACTTTTGTCTCAGTTATCCCAGAAATGTGTTACCTGATTAAAACCTTTCTGCTTTAATTCCGTTATTTAATTTTCAGCGGTTGTTGAAGGTGACATTGTAGTTAAGTCAGACTGCTCAGCGAATCCACGTTTCCCCAATCATGTACTCATTAAAATCTGTGTGCATTGTACATATATATTAAGTAATTGTTTACAATCTATTGAAAGATTATGAGAAGTTGCTGTGAGGGTTTAAACAGCACAGACTATTCAGGGTGGGGAGGGGTATCATGGGCTATGATGTACATTAGAAGAATAATAAAGGTGGCTCAAGGTTATTTTAAAATCAGAAAAATATTTTTTTTTACCAGCATCAATTATAACCCAATGAAAAGTAATGCATAATTTTTTCCAGTTTCTAATAAAAAATTCCATGGAAAGTACTAACTCACTTTATACTAATAACTTCAATAACACTGGCACCAATTTCAGAAAATTGGCAGTACCTTGCAATGCCCTCTGGGAGCCAAAATAAAAATGTAGAATAAGGATTAGATTGTAGAATGTAGTAAAGTAATAAAAATGACATAGTAGCCACCTTACCGATATTTAGCTGCTCCCAGTCCAGTGCTTTCCCAGTCCCTGCTTTCTGGTCCCTCGTAACATGGACATGTGATCATTGTCTGTATTGGGTCAATGCTTTACATTGTGATTGGCTGTAGCAATAAAATGTCCATGTCAAGAAAAAAGGAAGTAGAGACCATTGGAGGATCTGGGGCACGGGATATTCACACAGCGTTTCTTAGATACGTGTTTGGATCTGTGTTTTGGACCCTAAATGGACCCAAGCATATGTCTAACAATGTGCAATGTGTTTTTACATTGTTTTCAATGTAAAATGTGCATCGGCAACGAATGACTACCGATACGTGTTTTACTTGTGTCTGTCTGATGGGTCTTTTGGCAATTTTTGTTCCATTTAAACTACAGGGTGCATTTCTGTTGCACAGAAAACGCAGCTAAACACACCACACTTTGTGTGCGTGTTGGATGCGTTTCACGCAGCAATTTTGAATACGTTGGCTGGATCCAAAAAACGGATTAAGAATGCCGTGTGAACATACCCTCAGGTCACTACTACTTCTTTTTTTAAATGACTGTTTATTTGATTTTCAAAAATAAAGTAATAATTCTTGCAGTGCAATAACATACAGAAAATCATGCACTATCACAGAATGTAAGGCAAAGTATGTATTTCTAGATGTACAGAAATTAAATAAGACTTAGTTAAGTCAGACTGATCCAACCGCCGCTAAACGCAGCAAGATCTACCCAACCCCAATGTTACATCAAAGCTAAGTCAATACATTCAATATAATAACAATAATTACAATAACTCAGAGCGAGCACAGTAAGTAACGAAATAGTAGGCAATCCCCTTAAGTCAGGAGGATAAATTTTCCCTCATACATATAAAATACAAGATATAAATCATCTTGAATATCTGTGATTCCCCAAATATTATATGATGAAGCACTACAAACTGGGACTTCTGGAGGTCAAATGTTATGCAAATTTCAGTCTCCCTAAATTGTTAGCCTTATTCACTTTACTCACTCGTAAGTTTGAAAGGAGTCGTCGGATCCTTGATTTCATGATCAGTCAAGAATCAACAAAAGGCTTCCATTTCTAAAAAAAAATAGTTTGCATCTCTCTCGACCGTTCTACCTCTAGTCTGTCTATGTGCAAGTGCAGTTTTAGGTATGAAATAAATTCTCCATTCCCTGGTGGCTTAAAATCTAGCTACTTAGCCAAGAGATATCTCTTAGTTGTAAGTAAAATGATGTGAATAAGCTGAGTACATTTTGGAAGAGAGGTCACGTCATGAAATAGAAGTATTGTGAGCTCTAGTGGAAGATCTACCTTCCAATTATCCTTAATCAGCACTATTAAGTTTTTCCAAAATATCTGTTAATGAACACAATACCACCTGTTATGAATCAGATTGGTTCTTGGTTGATCACATTTTGGACATCTGTTTTGCCAACTATCAATTATGTTTTACCAAGTTTTACCTATACAGATTCAATACAGCTTTATAGAAGATTAACCAGTCAATAAGGATATATAACACAGCTTTATTGTGACAATAGTTCAATAATCAATCAAGTATGATAAAAATGATAACATAAAATGATTCCAGAAAATAAAGAGATAGTATGTACAGTTTATAAGAGAAAAATCATTATATACATAGTTATAAACACTTATCAGACTTCACCTGTATTGCATCTTGAATCCGCTAACATCCGCCATGAGAACCGTGGGACAGATGGGGAAAGCATCACTGTGTATAGACAGCAGCTCTATACCAGGAAGGATTGGTTTCTGCCTCTCATGACTGATGTTAGAGATATATATCCAACCTCTACAAAATGGCGGCCTAATGCTGAATCATCTTCAGAGTATACAAAAGGTTTTTTGGTATCTTGCCCTGCCCATCACCCCAAGGTAAGTTCACAAAATAAGCCAAAAGCACACAGAAATCTGAATAAAAAAAATGAAAAGAACTCTTCTTGTGTATCCAGTCAAATACTACACAAAATACAATGAAGATACACTAACTGACTATGTGTTAAGTAACTTTGGGAGACAAGCAAACAACAGACATTGGTATTTAAAAAAAACCAAAAAGATGCACATTTTTAAATATCAAGGCTAATTTTAAAAAATTTTGATATAAAATACGGGAATTAATCTGAAACTAACTATATTTTGGCTCAAATAGTCTAAATTTCTGACTACATTCAATCCATCCGGACTTTTTGAGTAAAAATTATAGATACCTAAAAAAAATAATTCTTTGTTGAAATGCAGAAAACAACATTCCACGGCTACAGCGAAAAAAAAAAATTTTTTTAAAAATTAAAAATAGAAAAAAAATCTTTTTACCCGGGGAAAAGTCGTTATAATCTTCTTAAATTTTTCTTAGATGTAAAAAAAATATCTATATGCAGGATAATGGGATAGTGCAGGAGTTATTGTGCCTGATACCTGGTTGATAAAAAAAACAAGCTGGGTCTCCTTTTGGTGATGATAGGATTTGGGAAGGAGTGCAGATATCAAGCCCCTTGGCTGTATCAATGGGGGTGCAAACGGGGGGGTCGCGTCCGTGCTTGGTCAGACATGGCGATCAACATGGCGCGGGTTTGGTCAACATGGCGTGGCGTGGCACTTGTGAACATGGCAATCAACACTGGCGCTGGCGTGGCGATTGTGCAGACAGGGGAAAAACACTGGGCGCTGGCTGCGACTTGTGCAACAGGGGGTAATGCATCATCCGCTTTGCTTTCCCCCTGCTGTCTGGGGGCGTCCTGGCCCTTTATAATCCCTCATCTCGGTCTCGGGGGTCCTGGGGCCCCCCGGCATATAAAATAACTTTGAAAACAAAAATGAATTGTCCGAAAAATTGCCTGCGGGGGAGGACATGGCATAAATAGTTCGATCTCAGAAAACCCCGCATGAATATGTCCCTCATAAAAAACCAAAAAAAAAAAACAATCAAAAAAAAAAACTCTGCCTGTATTTGGCCTTTTTAAGCTTTTGACACGCAGGGGAATTATTAGAAAAATAAAAAAAACTCCGAAACTCAACACATTTACTAGCAACCATTTTTCTTCAAAAGAAACAATTTTTTTACAATTTCACTATTTTTTTGGGAATTTTGGACGTCTCAGAATTGGGCTGGGAAAAACCCTTTTCTTTTTCCTGTTACACGCCTTTATGTTTTTCCAACTATCAATTAGTTTTACCAAGTTTTTTATAAATTCAAACGCTTTTTTAGAAAATTAACCAGTCAATAAGGTATATAAACAACTTTATTGTGACAAAAAGTTCAATAATCAATCAATATGATTAAAATGATAACAAAAAATGATTCCAAAAAAAAGAGTAGTATGTAAGTTTATAAGAGAAAAATCATTATATATATGTTATAAACACTTATCAAACTTCACCTTATTGCATCTTGAAAACCGCTAACATCCGCCCTGAAAACCGTGGGACAAGGGGAAAGCATCATGTGTATAACAGCAGCCTATACCAGGGAAAGGGTTGGGTTTTTGCCTTCATGACTGATGTTAGAATATATATCCACCCTACAAAAGGCGGCCTAAGTGACATCTTTCAATATACAAAAAGGGTTTTTGTTATCTTTCCCTGACCCGTCAGTCCAAAGGAAATTACACAAGAGATAAGCCCAAAAACAACCCAAAATCTGAAAAAAACAATGAAAAAACACTTTTTGTGTATCCAGTCAACATACTAAAAATGCATACAATAAAGATACATAACTCAGGAATGTGTGTAAGTAGACTTTAGAGACAAGCAAACAAGCAGACATTGAGTATGTTAAAAAAACCAGAAAGATGCACACTTTGTAATATCAAGGCTAATTACATATATTTGATATAAAATACAGGAATTAATCTGTACTAACTATAATTTTCGGCTCATAATAGTCATAAATTTCTGACTAGCATTACAACATCTTACCTTACAATATGGTACCAAGTGAGGAGGTATATCAAACCAAAAATGACATGATGTATAAACTTAGAGTTTCTCACAAATATTTTCTCTGCGCACATAACTCCATCCATTTACAACCACTTGAGGAACATTTTCCATTCGGTAGGTCTACCTCCCATTTTTTAAAATATTTGTCCCCCAGTTCAAGGAGATCTTGATTTCTTAGGCTAGAGTACAGTGTAGAGAGAGAATGTCTCACTAAAGTCTGTGGAATTAAGAGGTCAAATGAACTTTTTTGGAGATTCATTATAAAAATTAAGTAACCTTTGCTTAAGAAAATTTACCGCCTGTAGGTCGGAAAAAGTAGGAATTTGGAAAATTAAATTTTTCTGCTAAATCCGAGAAGGCAAGATGTGTTTTTCGTTCTGTGTCATGGTCGCTAAATCTTGATGCCTCTTTTCTTCCAGGCACAAAAGTGCCTATATTCCAGTCCCTGAGAAAACTCAGGATGTGCTTTCAAAACCATTTGATTAACTTCCTACATGACTGCCAAGGTCAATGGTATCTCTTAATATGAAACTAGATTTAATCCCTCTGAGAAGATGTGTGTATTTTGTGTCAAGCAAAACAAATATTTTCCAAGGAGCTACCAGAGAGGCCTTTGAAGCTGTATTTGAGTAAAAACAGTCCAAACTATGACGCTTCAAACATGCCAGATTTTAAGTACGCACGTCAGGTAAATTTATCCCTCTCTGCATTTTAGGAAGCATCAGCTTTAATATTGATATCCTAGGTCTTTTCCAGGCCCATATGAATCTGTTGTAGACTGACACAACAATCTTTATATCTGAGTGTTTTAAAAGGAGGGAAATAGTCTGAAGAGGATAGAGAAGCTTCGGAAAACGTTTTTATTAAACAACATCTTGCTAATAGTGGTTGTGGAAGACGCTACAATTTTTCCATTTCTCTGATCATTTTCAGGATGAAGGGTGGTTAATTTAACCAATATACAGATTCCGGGGTATGCCCAATAAAGATACATTTTATGGCTGTATTGGCTATCACCAACTGGTCTAGGGAGAGCTTTCTTTTCCCAGGGGCTATAACCAATATATTCAGGCTAATTTATTTTGAATCCCGAACAGGATGAAAATACTCTTAAGTTGCTGAAACAGAGCAGGCAAATCTCTCTCCGACTCGTCAAGAAGGAAGATGATTCATGTGCAATCATAGCGAGTTTGATTTCATTTTCTTTAACTTTTATTCCTTTGAATGTTTGAGAGGAAACAAGGCATCTTGCCAATGGTCCTATGGCCAAATTAAAGAGAAGATGGGGACGATGGGTACCCTGGACAAGTACCTCTTTGCAACTCAAAGGGTTGTGATAAAAAAAAACAGTGTGCAAATATGGGCCATGAATTGGAATATAATGCTTTACATCTAAAAGGACCAGTCAATTTAATTTTGTCAAGCACTAAATCCAGCCTTCCCCAATCATTGCTGCCAAATGCTTTTTCTGTGTCACGGGATTGAATGAAGCCCAGGTCTCATTCTTACCTCATCTTCACCCACACTCTGGAAACTTCCCCTTTGCCCAACACATTCAGACCTCTTCCCCACTTTCACCGTTCAAAACCACCTGAAACCCATTCTTCAGGCTTGCCTATTAACCTTCACTAAACTGTCACTACTTCCTCCACAACTTTTCGCCCCCTCACCCCCCGTCTCTTTCCCCCTCCTTGTAGTTTGTAAGCCCTCGCGGTGGGGGGGGTCCTTTTCCCCCTTTGTCGTGCCTTTGTCTTTCCCTTATCACGTATCTTTGACATGAAGTATTAACCCCCCAATGACAGCCCCTGGAATCAATGGCCTTTAAAAAAAATAAAATAATAATAAATAGAAACCTTTTTTTTTTTGATTTTAGCACTGTTGACCTGGGCTTGTACAAAACCCACTTTTGAAAACCCAAACGCTGAGAAGGGGGAATTTTAGCTGACCCTCTGCCTAAAACTTTTTTTAAAAACTTTCTGACTGTTTTCGTAAAACTTTAAGCGTTGATGATTAACCCTTCAATTTATTACTAGATCGATGTTAAAGGAATCTGTCGGCAATTTTTTGTTTTTCTTTTACTTATTAAATCAAGCCCCTCATCCATATTTTTCCTCTTTAGTCGTTTTATTTCCCGATTGGTAAGATTTCTCTATTCGGCCCGTCTATTTATGATTGTGGGAAGACATCTTGCTTGCACTGCTTTAACACAGTCAGAGAGATACTTTACAGCAGCTCATGCACATAGGATTCTTAAGACAAATTCTTCCATCGACTTGTATAGGAGAGTTCTCACTGTGAAGGGAAGGGAGAGGGGGAGCTGTGACATCTCCTCTTGTGACTGGTGGATTCTGTGTTAGCTGTACACATTGGTGTCTCCCTTCAGATTGACCCTGCTGTTACTGATAATGAGCAGATACTGCTGAAAAGCTCTCTAAACAGAACAGGAGGGTCAGACGATTATTAGGCCCAGTGGCCAAAGTGAAAACTGCAGGACTTAAGAATTAATAAAAAAAGACTGAAAGTGATATGGAAAATTAAAAAAACAAAAAACCTAAACCTAAACCTAAACCTAAAAAATGTGTTTAATATAAAAATGTGAGTTAAACAATAAGGACGACATTAGAATCTCCCCAACGTGGAGGCATTTTTTCCCGCCATTTTCCCCGGCAAAATTTGCCCCTCATTATGCCCGGTGCCGGGGGTCGCTCATACATGCGGTGAAAAGTGCCGTCCTCCAGTGTTGGGGTCTTGGGGGATTTAGGCGCAGCCCGATTCGGCATGACGTAGTGCCTATACTCCAGGTAAGCCTGGGGGACTTAGGCGCAGTGGGGGGCCCTGAACATGTATTCCGTTCGAACGGCTGGAAAACGCTAATCAAAAAAGATTTCCTGGGGCGGGAGTATGAAAAAAAAAAATCGCCTTTTAAACGTAAAACTTTTCCCTGAAAAAGAGCTAAAACCTACAAAAAAATACTAAAAAAAACCACTTTCCAAAAATCTAAAAGGGCGCTACATGGGAAAATTTGAATTTTTAAAAATTCCCGGGAAATACATAATTAAAATTTTCTGTAACTTTCTCATTGGTGGGCAGAAAAACCAGCCAAATCAAAATAGGAGCGACAGTGCCCTTAAGACTATGAAGAAGTATAGACCAATCAAAATCAAAAGGGGGGCATTTTAAAAAATACAGTAAAAAGGTTTGAAAAAGCGTTTGGGTTGACTGGGGGGTTTGGGCAACCGGGCCCAATCAGAATGGAGCGACGGGGGACCCATTATAACCTATGGAAAAGATTGACCAATCAAATTCAAGGCGGGACAGTTCAAAAAACAGTAAAAATGCAGAAAAACTGATTTGGGTGAGCTAGCGGGGGGTTGGTATCTCGGCCAATCAAGCGCGAGCTACTTTCCCCATTTTAGTCTAGGACAGATCGGGGCAATGAAATTCGGCTTCAGCACCTGCCATGAGTATGATGAAAAAAAATAATTTTTATTAGGTGTAAAATATTTTTAAAAGAGCTAAACCTTCTATAACTTAAATCAATCAAATCCCTAACAATGCGTTTGTCCCCCCGGACCAGCGCTACATAAGGAATTGGGATATAGAGAATTGCCGGGAATAAAGTAATTCAAATTCTTTAAGCTCTTCTCATTGTTCGGCAAAAACCAACCAATCAGAATAGGAGCGACAGTGACCCATTATAAGCTATGGAGAAGTATGGACCAATCAAATGAAAAGGCGGAGAGTTCAAAATACCGTAAAAAAGGCAGAAAAGAGCTGATTGGTTGAGCCCAGGCGGCAGATATGAATCCACCAATCAAGTGTAGTGCGTCTATTTTGAATGGAGAAAGAAGGGCGCGATAGAAGGGCGCCCTAAAAGTTATTCCTGTCTATGGGAAATATTCTAGTACTGTGATTGGTTGGGAGGAAGAGGGGCTCGTCCAGCTTAGTCAATCAGCGGGCCAATCAGCGGCTGAGCTGCTTATAGAGTTCTATGTGGAAAAGAAATGCAGAGCGAGCTCTGTTTGTGATTGGCTAAGTTAAAAGAGGCGCGGTTATTTGGGCCAATGGGAGAGCGAGCGACGCTCTTATGGGTTTTCTAATGCAATCTATAATAAAACTGTACATGGCTGAAATCAAATGATAAGACTCACGAAGTTGTACCAATGTGTATATAAAATTAACAATAATATGGGGTAACGAAAATAAACAAATAAAAATGAATTCAATGAGTTCATTTTTATTTCTTTATTTTCGTTAGCCAATGATCAATAATTTGGGGCTAACGAAAATAAAAAAATAAAAATGAATTCATTGAATTCATTTTTATTTGTTTATTTTCGTTGCCCCCATATTATTGTTCATTTTATATAGAGATCGTTACAACTTCGTGAGTCTTATCATTTTATATACACATCGGCACAACTTTGTGAGTCTTATCATTTGATTTCAGGCATGCTCGCTCTCCCATTGGCCCAAATAACCGCGTCTCTTTTAACTTAGCCAATCAAAGAGCTCGCTCTGCATTTCTTTTCCCCATAGAACTCTATGAGATAAGTAGCTCAGCCACTGATTGGCTAAGCAGGACGAGCCCCTCTTCCCCCCCCAACCAATCACAGTACTAGAATATTTCCCACAGACAGTAATAACTTTAAGGGTGCCCTTCTATCGCGCCCTTCTTGCTACTTAAAATCGACGCACTACATCTGATTGGTGGATTCATATCTGCCGCCTGGGCTCAACCAATCAGCTCTTTTCTGCCTTTTTTTACTGTATTTTGAACTGTCCCTCCTTTTCATTTTGTTGGTCAATACTCCTCCATAGGTTATAATGGTTCACTGTCACTCCTATTCTCATTGGATGTTTTTTGCCGACCAATGAGAAGAGCTTACAAAATTTGAATTACTGTATTTCCCGGCAATTTCCAATAGCCCAATTCCTGATGTAGCGCCGGTGACTGCGACCAACGCGTTGTTAGGGATTTGAGTGATGTCTGTTTTCAGAAGGTTTTAGCTCTTTTACAGATAATATTTTACACCTAATAAAAACGATTTTTTTTAATCATACTCCATGCCGCACGGAGCTGAGAGCTGAGATTTCAGTGCCCCGATCTGTCCATAGACTACAATGGGACAAAGTAGCTCGCGCTCTGATTGGCCGGAATAGCCAAGCCCCCGCTAGCTCAACCAATCAGCTCTTTTCTGCCTTTTTTACTGTATTTTGAACTGTCCTGCCTTTGAATTTGATTGGTCAATAATTCTCCACAGGTTATAATGGGTCACTGTCGCTCCTATTCTGATTGGCTGGTTTATGCTGACCAATGAGAAGCGCTTATAGAATTTTAACTACTGTATTTCCCAGCAATTTCCAATATCCCAATTCCTGATGTTGCGCCGTTATTGATTTTTTGTTAGTGATTTTATTTATGTTTTATTTTTGAAGTTTTGAGCTTTTTTTCAGAGAATGTTTTACACCTAATAAAAACTATTTTTTTGATTCGTACTCCATGCCTCATGGAGCTGAGAGCCGAGATTTATTTCTTGAGCGATCTTATATATTTTCACTTTAATTTTTAATGATCCACTTTTTCACTACATTTAATCGCTTTTAGACAGCTTTGATTTTTCACTTTATTCATTCATTTGAAAGACAACTCTTTTTGCTATTCGCTAACATGGTTAATGATTTTTCGCTGATTTCCAGCCTGTCTCGAATCGGAATACATGTTAGGCGCAGTCCTTCTGCGCCCAAGTCCCCGCACTGCGCCTCACACACCGGCGAGGCGCGGTAGACTTTACACCGCATGTATGAGCGCACCTCCTCGGGCGCCGACATACATGAGGTGCAGCTTTCACTTGAAATCGGGCGAAAACGTGCGCTCCGACGCGCCGAGATTCATACATGTCGCCCTGTGAGTCCTGTTTCCCCTTCCACACCTTGAGAAGGTCTATGACTCCTGCTTTTCACACATAGAGATTGACAGCATTGCCTGTATACAAACTCATATAGGTCAAGCTGTCAATCAGTTTGTGTGGGGTGAGGAAGCTGGATTCACAGTTTTTTTTGTGTCTCCCTCTCTATACTGTGCTGCCATTACAGACACAACTGTAATCTACTACAGGAGAAAGTAACTGTCCTATTGTATAAAATGAGCTTAAATAAAGTTTTAGGGGTGTATATCAACAAGCCTATTCAGTTGACATCATAACAATAGCACATTATCAAATGATTTACTGTAATTCAGCAAATACTAGAAGAACATGGGGTACAAAATTCTCCAAAACTTCCAACAAACTAACAAATGGCGTCAAGTGACAGTCCTATGTTGAATTCCTACTGTTCATTACACAGTTGTCAGCATTGTGATCATTATATGATACCTTGGGGAGACAGGAAATGCAAATATGCGGTCTTGTAAGTCTCAGTCAAGTGCTAAGAAATATCTGTTTGTTACACACTTCTCTACACTTCATTTAGATCAGTTAATGGGCTTCAAAATGGTTTTCCTTTATTCAGAATCTGATTTTAAGAACAAAAGTAGGGCCCCAGTAAGTACATAATGCAAATGTGATCACAGATATACCCAATGGACCTTTAAGGAGAAAGTGTAAGGAAATAGTACAAACTGAAAACTAGTTACAAAGTTGTGTGCCAAAAGAGCATGGTGGATTTATAGACTTAGGGGGACATGTATGAAAATATGAAAACGGTCTAGGTGTAAGACTTTCCTTGTTGCCCATGGCAACCAGTCAGAGCCCATAGCAACCGATTAGAGCTCCTTTTTCATTTTTTTCAGAGAACCATATGAAATGAAAGGGGAACTCTGATTGGTTGCTATGAGATCTGATTGGTTGCTATGAGCTGAAATTGGTTGCTCTGGGCAACAAAGAAAGGCTTAGACCTAGACAGTTTTCATACATGTGGCCCTTGATAACCTGAAAATCCAGGAGAGGATTGATCTTTTTCTTTGTTTCTTACCCTTTTAGGCTGTTAAGTTGGAGTCATGTGGAGAGTTGCTTTTTCTGTTTTAATGACCACCAAGGGCTCCAACTTGTCCTGAATTTGGCATTATTTCTGGCTTTCTAAGTAGCCAGCTTCACCATTCTTTTGAAACTGTCTACTTTTTTATGCCGCATCTAAATGGTTGGGGATCTTTAATTTGAATACAAATAGGGTGAAATGTATGAACGGAGCAGCGCCAGAAACCTGGCGTCTTTTCAGCCCGACGACTAGTGCAGCCCCATTCGCTATCTTTTTAATCAGGCACACTCCAGTACTAGGCGCATTACAGAGTGCCCGCGGCACTTTATACTGCGCCTGAGATCGGGGGGGGGGGGGGGGTGGGGTGCTGGATGCGTCGCACTACAACCGTAAAAAAGCTAAACATTTATAGTTTTCCAGAGGGCCCAAATCCAAGCGAATTATTGCGGGAAAACCGGTAAAGCATTTTTAAAAAGGGGTTTCCCTTACCAGAAGTTCATTTAAGTAGCTAAAAGCGCAAACCTCATGACCCACAGTAAAAACCCAGGTTCAAGTTTTCAGGGCTTTCTATCTTCTAATGCACATCAGGCCCCAAAAAAATCGTACATGTGGGCCCATGAGGCAAATTATTTTAATGGGCGAAAAGGGGAAAAAGTTAAGGCCTCTTCACAAAAACCCCGGTTTATTTGGGCAGGGGGAATTTGCCGAGGGTTTGACGATCCAACCCGTGGGCAAAGCCTCCGAAAAAAAACCGCCTATTTTCTATTAAATTTCAAAGAAAATCCGGCTCGCCCTTTCACAACGACGAAAAAATTCCTTTTCCGGGTTTGGGCCGGGCCGCGGAAAATTTGGGGACAAAACCCCAACCCGGGACGGAAAAACCCAATTCACATGTCAATTTTTTCCCCGGACAAACCCACCACCAAACAATGATTTAGAGGGTAATCCGTGGGGAAAAATCTTTAAAAAATATTTCCCCCACACTTAGGGCACTTTTTTGAACTGATTTTCAACTGTTTTTCCAAAAACGTTTTTTACTTTTCGGAAATCCATTGTAAATACGTTCTGAAATAAGCCGTGTGAACGAGGCCTAAGAGGGTATGTTGTCAGATAGGTACTGGGATGGAATGGTAACTTTATCTGAATTTTCCAAATAGGTTCTTAATCCCAGTTGTATTTAAAAGAAGTTTTTTTGATTTCTTAGAAGGTATTTAAAAAATATTACCAGAGGTCAAATATTTGGCAGTGAAAAGCTTTGTATATTTTCATAATAACACTTTTGCCCAGTAATTTTTTTATTGGAGGAAGTTTAAGAATTAAGGGGGGAGCAGTTTATTACAATATCAAAAAAAAAAAAAAAGAAAAAAAAAAATACAAAGAAAAGGTCAAAAATTTAAAATCTCCAAATATTTTAAACCCCGAGCAAAAATCACAATTGGAGTAATATACAGTATATTTAAAAAGACCCTTTTTTCTTCCAAATTTGTAAAATTTTATGGAAATGCTAATTATATGAAAGTAACCATGGCAAAAATTTAATTTAAAAATAATAAAAAAAATAATAATAATAATAATAAAAATAATAATAACAGGGCAACCCTCCCGAAAAAGGACCCCAACAGGAAACCCCTTTCCTGTGTGTAAAAACTTTGTTTTAAACCCTAAAGTATACCAACAAAGAATTTAAAGTCCAATAATTTTACAAGAAAGAGTGGGGCCCAACATGGGAAAGTTTTTATAACAAACTATACTTCATCAGGAAACCCTAACTTAAAAAGTTTGAATACCCCAGAAGCGTTAAAATAGTATTAAATTTTACAAGGGAATCCCCGGGTTAAAACAATAAGGGGCTGTAGACCCATTCCCTTTAAATTTAATTTGTATGTTAGTTGGGAAGTTTCATTTAAAAATACTTCAAGCAATTTTTTTTTTTTGATTCCCGGGTAGTGCAAAGGGGTGTTTGTATTGCTGTCTATGCCCCTGTTTAGAAGATTTCACCTCACTTTCTTACTCATGTTCTGCTGTGGAATGCTGGCACTTGTAGTTCCACGGCTACCAGCTGCTTTGGAACATGGAACTACAAATGCCAGCATGTGAAACATATGTACTGATTAGCATCCATACAGTTACTACATGTGTGTGGTTCCTCAACTCCAAATGCCAGCATGTGACACGTTTACAAACTGTATGGGTGCTGATACAGTAAAGTACTTTGCATTGGAGGTGGTCAGGGAGGAGCTGGGGGGCACCTGGAACATTAAAATCAGACACCTGCTGTGACAGGGTCAACAGCGCAAGACCAGATTGGCTTTCAGGAGAGCTATTGAGCCGGCTTGAGGATGGAGCTTTCCAGCACTGATCGGGAGGGAGGTCAAAAGGGGCTGCTGTGCGGTGCCTGCGGGAAGACGCAGTGGGCAGAGAAAGGTTTGTGACGTTCCAATGTAATTATGGTGCATGACTCTGTGTTTGATGACAGCACACTGAGTCATGCCCCATAAGTCTCCGTTTGTAAGTAGGGGGTGAATGTAAGTCAGAACGTTGTAAGTCGGGGACTGCCTGTATATTAATGTTAAATGGAAAAATGCTTACCTGACCAGTATCTGGATATATGCAATACAAATACATAAGATGGTATTGCTAGATTGTGATGCAGATGAAAAAAGGCATATCTATTCAGTATAATTTTCACATAGACAACTCCAGTGGCTGAACAAACAAGGAAAGGGAGATATACTATTCCGTGAGGTTCGAATAATAACCTTGTCCAGTGAGAAACACAATTACCCAAATAAAAAAAGGCAAATACTTGTGTAGTCCATGTAGGTAAATAGGGAGGCTCCAGGTATCTGACTAGCAGGGTGTCCCCATTCTGTCCCTCATTCTGTTTTTGCAGGAGCTCCCATCTTATGTGGTGGTTGCCTAATAATTTAAGTAGTTATTTTTCCCTTTGGCTCCTTGACATTGCGTAGTCTGTGAAGGAGTTTGTATTTTAGCTTTTGTTTGACAGACAGGAATTGTTCAATCATTTGTTTAATGCTGTTGAAGTAGGATTGGGTTGACAATTTTTGACAGTCTGTATAGGACTGTATAGAGTATATAAGTTGAAAAGTTTTTCTTTCCCATACAAGAAAAACGGTGATCTTGAGATTGTCTAGCCGAGATGTAATTGATACTACCAAAAATGGATAATTTAGGAAAAACAATAGTAAGGAATCAGAAGGGAATTGGATCTCCAGATATTAAATTTTACTGTCTTGTCAGTTAAAAGGGGGACAAGACTTGGCTGAAATTTTAAGGATTTTTGATTTAAGACATTAATTTTAAAGTTTGATTCTTTGCCATACTATTAAAAAATCTGCATAATCCATGGAAACATGTGGATAGGGTTGGTGGTTATCATTAGCAAGTTGTCTGCGAAGGCTGCAGTGGAATTAATAAAGTCATCAACCTCTAGGCTTTGAATTTCCTTGGACTGTCATATAATTTGAATTAACATTTTCAAAATTAAGAGGAAGAGGAATAGGGACAGTGGACAGCCTGGTCTTTTGCCATTATGCATTAAAGTATGGGGACAGAGCACCAGTTTCAGTGTAATCTTTAGCTGAATAAAACAGCTTTAAAAAATATCCAGAAAAGCACAATTTTTTTCAGGGTGGAAAAAAAGGCTTTTTCTGCATTGAATCCCAGGATACAGATGAGGAGAATAATGGGTTAGCTGCATAAGGTAGGATAGGTTGTATTTACCCTACCTACAAAGTCTTAATTGTGTTAGTTTAAGGCTAGGTCTACGCAGCAAATATCAAAATGGCACCCAAAATCCAATGAAATTTTGACATTTGGTGGACTGTGGTTTTGGAGCGCAAAAACGGAGATCGATTTTCAGATCTGCTGTCGGCCCAGTACAATTGAATATACGGGAATCCAACGACAATCGGAATAGTGCGGAATATGCAACATGTTGCATATTCCGCCGGATTTTTAAATGGACGGTATATAAATCTGTGCTATGTAGACTATAGCACAGATTTGTATTGCTGTCTATGCAGCACATGGTATCATCTGATTTTCGGCGGATTCAAAATACTGAAACCGCCGCAAATCCGACAGTACACCTATGCTGTGTACACCTAGCCTATTTGTTCTTTAGTGAGAAAACCAAAGTATCAATTTTGCAGATATGATCCTTTTAATGGAAAGAAAATAAAAACAGAGGATGTTAAATCACACCCGTTTGAGGTTACACAAGTCTTTTCATCAGGCTGGATAAGTCACCCATAAAGCTCGCCACAGCGCTGCTCCTCCCTACATCTCCTCCCTCATCTCTGTCTACTATCCTACCCGGGCTCTTCGCTCTGCTACTGATCTAAGATTACACACCTCACTCATCCGAACCTCCCATGCCCGCTCCAAGATTTTGCACGTGTTTGCACCAGTTCTCTGGAACATGTTACCACCATGTGATCAGGCACACTCAAACCCTCACAAATTTTAAGTGCGCTCTGAAAACTCATCTTCTTAGACAGGCCTACAAAGATCCCTAACTGTTATCCCCCCAAATTCTGTCGCACATTCATCACTTCCTGCACTTTGGCACCCACAAGCAATTATCTGTATATAGATATAGGTGGGATGGGAGGTTCATCCACCTTTTGTGTGTACTACCCTATATTTATGTAACATGGCTGGTCCATTGTAAACCAAGCAGTTCTCACCCTTTGTTTCATCCATACACCCCAATAGATTGTAAGCTCTTGCGAGCAGAGCCCTCACACCGCGTGTCTCATTTGTCAGTAGATTTTTTAAAATGTAATGTCTGGTTTGTCTGTGCTTATTCCCTCTATATTGTAAAGTGCTGCGAAATATGTTGGCGCTATATAAAGATTATTATTATTATTATTATTATTATTAAGACTGGTCAGGTCTCTTCATCAAGCATGATAAGGCAACTCAGGTCTCTTCATCAGACATGATAAAACCAAGTAGGTCTCTTCATCAGAAATGATAAGGTTTCCCAGGTGACATTTGTATTCAAATACAAGCCATTTCTCCAATGGCATCTTTATTAGCATGCTCGAAATAGTGGAGAGACACAGACAGGCGGGGCTTGCACCCGAACATGCATCGTTTCAGGTAGATCCCTGCTTGAGAAAGGGGAGGGATCTCCCTGAAACGTTGCATGCATGGGTGCAATGCCCACCTGTCTGTGTCTCTCCACTATTGCGAGCTTGCTAATGAGGATGCCACTGGAGAAGTAGCATGTATTTGGATACAAAGGTCACCATGCACTATGTTGAAGTCACACAAGTAGCATACTGTTATGCACATCTGATGTTCATATTTATGAATGGGATATGAAATAAATATTGTTTGATAAGCAATGCTATGCCTGCTTCAATTTAGAAAGTGGATTAAGAGAAGAGTTGAAGAACTCCTGCTGCAGGTGTGTGGATGTCCAGAACATTCATGAATTAGCTACCAACGTTGTATACAAGGTTTCACAGGTCTCTGTCAGGCATGACAAGACTACTTAGGTCTCTTCATCAGGCATAACAGACTTCCTTGCTTATTGTAGTATACAGGAGTGGTATACTAGTAATAATGAGAGTTGTAGGGATATATTTACAGTGTGTTATTGTTACAGACCTCTGTTCCCGAGCCCTGTAAAATGTTGCTGCTGTGATGGGAACTGAAAACTGCACTTTCATGACTTTTGGATATGGGATGAACCCCCGCTCTAACTAATACCCCATTCAAACACAAGAATAAATGCACAAACACATTCACTTTTTGGTGTCAAATGGCCACAGCTTTATTCAAACCATTTAAGTACAACAAACATGGAAGGAGTCAGGTGGAGTGCTAGACAATTGTGTGATATTCCCAGCTGTCTGACATGCAGCACCCGGCCAGACAGCAATAAAGGGGCGGCACGCTCTGGCTTGCCATTCTAGCAGAGCCAGTACACTTTAGGGGCACCAATGACCCTACTGAAGATCCTCACTCCTGATTAACCACCGTGCCCGCCCCTGGATGCCATTACCATTATACCATCCTTAAGGCTGGCCACTTCCAAAGCTCAGCCTCTTCACACCATGAGGTTTAACATCCTCTATTAGTTAAAATTAGTCCACCATAACTTGACCTGCAACTTCCACCTGACTCCTGCACCGCCACAGGAGAGGCCTTTGACACCTTAAAGGGCTCGACCCCCACCAAAACTGCCCTAATTTCCAAACTCACAAAATGACCACTAGCAATTTGCATCTGCCCTGGAAAGCTACCTACAAAAGTCACCTTCCATGCCTAACCCGACAAATCCATGAACCAGTGAAGGGTAAAAAAAGATGTATAACCCCACTATACTAATCGGGGCTGCTGATCCAATAGTTCAAAGATCGAATAGCTCAAGTGAGACAACTGTGGCTTTAACCCAATTAGGGGAGCTGTAACAGGACCTCACCACACAGAGAATCATAACTTGGGGCGCATGTATGAGAATCACAAAACACTATCTCACAATGACTGATCATCAAGCTATCAATTAATATTTCCCCTACTAAGTTAAAAAACTCTAAACTATCCTGACTCAGTCAGTATTAGTTACACTGTTTATCATACAATGCCCCCAGGATCTTTCCCAGCAATAGAAAAGGGGGTATTTCTGACTCCAGAAAACATACATTCCCAGCTAAGCCCAAGCACCAATATGTGCCCCCAGCAGCCATACTATGCATCTTAAACCATGAAAAAAGTACCCAAAAGAAGACAATTATTTCAGCCTTAAGCAACGACTGTAAACTATACAACTATGTAATATCACCGTTAGCAACCAGCTATTAAACAGCCATGGCAAATAGCGCCCTACAATAAACTAACCCACGTCTGTCCAGCTTATAGAAAGAACCAATAGAAAGTTTCCACAACATTGTCCCCAACATTCCTAAGGCCTTGTCCATTCACTTTAGTTAACCTCATAACCTTCAACCCTAGCCACGCAGATTGAACTCAAGGGCCCTTCAATTCCTCTCCTGCCCCCGGCCGTTATCCCCAGACCAAAGGACCCCATTGGTTGTTCTGGAGAGCAATCCCACAAATAAACAGCGTCGTCGCACTGTAGTAACATTTGCTTGCTGTTACTCTTGACGTCCATAATCGCTGAATGACATGGCGCAGTCAGGGTGCCATTCTGTGCCTGGAAATTGATTGCATTGCTAGCTGCAGGCCTGCACCATCTTGATGCTACCCGTTCTTCTGATTGCTTACAGAGCTGTATAGCCGATACAAGCCTCTATATGATAGCTGACAGCCTTGTCCTAGTGAAAACCATGAGAGCAGCATGAGCATACACCATAATAATAGACAACCTCTTAATCAAAATTACATGTCAGCCAAAATTGGGTCCTTGAAGCTTCTCATCACTTTAAGTCATTGTTCCCAGCGCCAGACTAATTTACAGATGTAATAATTTTTTTTTTTTTTTTTAATACAAGTATGAGACATTTGAGGTATATAAGGGGCGAGTTGTATCATCATAAGCTTTACAGAAAACAGAGGGAGGGTAGAGAGACATAACTGCGAAGTTCATTTCTCCCCATCACAGGACCCTATCCCCAAGTATCACAACTACCCATCAGGAAGCCATATCCAAGATGATCATTGTCATCGGCTAAAATGTGAGCAACCTCAAGGAACCATAATTCACATACATATTTTAACAAATCCCAATTTAAAGCATATGAAGATGTTAAAACCAACGACTTAGCAAATAACTATATAAAACTGTGCCATATCCAAATAATAATTAGTAACTGCCGATAAGTAGTAGAAGCAGAGCCCCGTGACTCTATCTTCGATGACTCCAACTAGAATAATGGTAAATTAAATAAGAGCCATGTAAATCCTCCTCTTTTTTGTCACCCTAAAAGGGAAGGAGGTCCTTGAAGATAAAAAATCTGGCGACATACATCAGTACTCTGAACCAGTTACCCCCAGCTGGCTCCGAGGCACCATAACCCCAATCATGGCACTAAGCGACCTGGCGACCAAAAACCCCGAAGGGTTGGAAAAAACACCATTACCCCCAGCCGTACTCCACTGGCTCGGAGGCCCGAAAAACCAGCCATGCTGGCTCAACCATTTTTTTCTGCTCACCAGGGATAACACCCTGGAAGAGCCCCCTCGCCAGATCGCGTCAAACATAAAACCACAATCGTGGTGCTAAGAGACCTGGCGACCAAATCCCCGAAGGGAAAAAACACCATTACCCCCAGCCGAACTCCACTGGCTCGGAGGCCCAAAAAACCAGCCTTGCTGGCTCAACCATTTTTTGCTCTCCAGGGATAACACCCTGGAAGAGCCCACCTTCGCCAGATCTCTTCCAAAACAATTAATCCCTGAGGGAATCATACCCATATGACTCCCTCACCCCAATTTACTTATTTGTATAAAGGAACTGAAAACCATTTCCAGCTCTTGTAGCCTCACCATCGTCGCCAGACCAAAACCGAATGTGGGGGTCCATCCCCATGAGGAAACCCCAAATTTAAGAACCCACTCCAAGGACCTCCTAAGAACCTTATTACAAAAGGATTAGTATTCAAAACTGAAGAGGAAGGGGGTCTTTGAAGCTAAAACGATCAGGCGATTTATATCAATGCTCTGAACACCTTACCCCTAGACGATTCCACCACTGGCTCAGAGGCACCAGAAACCACCATTGTGGCAATGTTAACCCGCCGCTGCGCGGGATACCACCCAGCACGAGCCTCTCCCATAATCACCAGACCACACCAAAAACTACTGGGGGAGGAGGACCATCCCCCTGATGAAACCCCCAAAACCCTGAAGTTAAACACTCCAAAATCAACTCCAAAGACCCCCGCCAAATGCCTGATCACAGCAGGGTTAGTATGCAAACTGAAGGGGAAGGAGGTCCTTGAAGCTACAGAGATCTGGCGCCTTATATCAATGCTCTGAACACATTACCACTAGCCGCTTTCACCACTGGCTCAGAGGAACCATAAGCCACAATTGCCAGTATGCAGGAGCCCTGCTGCCCTTTTCCGCTGTCCCGGTGCTCGTCCGCTGTAACTTCTGGGGTCTCTCTTGTGCTGCAGGGCCAGCCCCGTGCCGCCCGCTGAAGGGTGTCCGGCCCACATTGGGACCTCGCCGTACCCAGCCCCATGGACTCCACCGATGATCTCTCTGCATGTCTGGCGCGGCTCCTGACTGGCAAATTTAACCACTGGCTCGCTGGGACCGCACCCTGCATGAGCCTCACCATAGACGCCAGACCAAACCATGGGGGCCATCACTGTGATGAAACCCCAAAATATTATAAACCAACTTCAAGGACCCCCTATCAGCCATCTTCAGCAGGGTTAATATACACAGCACAAAAGAGACTACAGAGTCAGCATACCCCAGGAAATATGTATCCCCAGAGGTAAAAGCAAGATCAGGTACAGATCAGACTCGATGTAGAGTAAGGGGGAGCTGATACCATGTACATAGCAGGGTCACAATAGATCCCGGAGGAATAACTTATATATTGATAATTCTACCATAATACGAAGCAGGGATAGTAAAGCCCTGTCCATAGCAGGGTCAGTATGCAGTCCTATTTGTGAGTTCATCTGCTGTGATATCACTCATCACAATACTAAGCAGGGGAATAATGCCCTGTACATAGCAGGGTCAGCATACATTCATGTGATAGCCCGGGCTCAGTATACAGCACTATTACAGATCTCCAGCCTCTGTATACAGAGGGAGAACTAAGACCCTGCACCCAGCAATAGTTACATCCAGCACAGGGTCAGCATCCAGCACTGACAGGATTGTCCTGTACAGTCACTGCAGCCTCCTCACTGAAGCCCTCCTTCTCCCCCTCAGGCTTCCTTCTCTCACCAGCTTTTAACAGCACATGTGACCTCACAGCTCCCTCATAGAGTCAGATACCACTGAATGCACAGATACATGCTTACAGACAGCAGGCCACAGCCCAGCCTGCAGTGTGAGGGGGAGGGAGCAGATACATCCCTCATGTGCTACATGAATTCCTATGTAATAATCCCATATACAATACAGCATGTTATACTATACTACTGTATCTTGTATGAGGTGAGTGAACCCCCCTCCTGTGTGATGTGAGGGGGTCACTGTGCATTGTACTTCCCTGAGGCTGCAGACACATCTTTCCTTGCTTCTTGGTGAGGAGAAAGAGGAAGCAGGAAGTGAAGACCAGAAGTTATATCTATAGCTAAACCACACCCACCTCACAGTAAACTCTTCCCATCCAGCCACTCCTCCCTCTCATATCACAACCCCCCCTGCTCATAACTATAAACTACACAGACGGGAGCTTAAACACAATGCAGGGACTATAAACTGCCCTCTCAAAACCTGTCCCCTTTGATCAAAGCTACTTACAATAAATATACTATGCAAACACTGAAACCATCAGCTTAAATACCTACAGCTATACAGCCAAAACTCCCAGACTATACGGGAGCTCTAGGTTCCCCCTTACCAAAGTCATGGTCCCCCTTCGCTTAGGGCTTCGGGGGGTTCTTGATGATAAGGTGCACTTGTGAATGTGAAAGGGTTACGATTATGTTCAGCTGAAGGTAGAGGAACAATCACCTAGGACACAGGAAAGGGGAATAGCATATAAAATGGCAGCAATTAGTATTAAAGGGTTATTCACACCTCATTCAATGTCAGTCCAATTAGTTTTTAATGTCCTTTGTAGTTGCAATGTCATAAAAAAATGAATATTTGCAATCTTCTTCTGTCTCTATTTTCCTCTTCCATTCCGTCGCTTTAGTTCCCGGCCACGGCCCTGTCTTTTGATTGGTGGTTGGGTATTCTGACGTCATAGTCACATGGTAGGCGACCAGGAATTGTAAACGTGCATTGTAGTGTATGCGCGACTATTCCCGGCCACTGTGATTTCTCAGTTCTACTATTTTAGAGCTGCCCACCCCGGGGCCCCCCCCCCCCCGGGGGTGGGGGGGGGGGGGGGGGGGGGGGGGGGGGGGGGGGGGGGGCGGGGGGGACCCCCCCCCCCACCCCCACCCCCCGTCACCCCCCCCCCCCCCCCCGCCCCCCCCCCCCCCCCCCCACGGCCGCAAACCAGCTTAAACTGCTGGTTACATCTATCTGCATACAGGCAATCTCTGTATACCCTTTAAGCTGGAATCACTAAGCGATGTTATGTCTATTAAGGTCACATGTAGTGTTGAGCGATTATTATCGACAAAGTTGAAATCGCTACGGTTTTTATGTTAATCGGATTTTTTCGATCACGCGATAATTGAGGCTAAAATCTGTGCATAATCTATTAATATCGCGCCATTTTCGGGCGGCTTCCTGTCATTTTGGCGGGGTCCAGCAAATCACTTAGAGAATAGAGGCAGGTGACTGTGGTTGTGGGCGGAACGTCATGAGCGGGATGTGTATGGTTGCGATTGAGGCTGGAAAAATCACATGACTGCTCGTTTAACATAGTAATCAGCACTTCCTGTTCTGCCTCAGTGTGTGACAGCGTCTCATAGCAGTAGGACAGGGCCTCTGCCTCTGTCCAAAGCATCTCAGCTAAATTATTCTATTGTTCACAGAGACACTATACTTTTACAGTGAACCATAAACTTAGTTAGATTATAGATTTGCAAGATTTTGAGGTAGTTAGGGGCTGAGAATTGTTAAAGGAGCAACTAGCCACTGTAAAGTCACGGGGGGAGCGGGGGGTGCGGGGCGGGGGGGCTAGGGCCGGCGGGCCGAACACAGACAAGCTCTTGTAAAGGAGTACCGGATATTTTGGGCACCCAGACTTAAGTGTAGACATTCAATTGCAATAGCTTTTTATTAACAGTTTTTCTTTTAGATAGTGGGGGGTTTGGAGAGTGGGGGGTTTACTATGATTTGGGGCAGGGGTCCTAACTTATATTAGTATAGCACGATCTTTTGCAAGGGCATTGTTGATAGAGGTACCTTGCACTTAAATTTGAATCTCAGGCAATTTTGTCGTCACGCCACAGGATGAATTTTTTAGTGCAAAAATAGCCAGTTTTTTATCGCGTATACATTTCAGATAGTGTGTTTTTTATCAATTGTGGCGCAGTTCCAGCTTTGTTAAAGAGGTACCTTGCACTTGAAATTTGAATCCAGCAATTTGTGTCGTCACCGCAAGTGTTATTTTTAGGGGCAAAAAATACCGTTATTATCCGTAAATGCATTCGCAGATAGCTGTGTTTTTTTCACTTTTGGTCACCTCAAGCTTTGTTTGATAGAGGTACCCTTGGCACTTAGAATTTGAATCCAGGCAATTTTGATCGTCACCGGCAGGTGTATTTTTAGGTGCAAAAAATACCGTTTATTAACCGTGATACCTTTTCAGATAGGTGTTTTTTTCAATTTGGCGGCAGTCCAGCTTTGTTTTGATAGAGGTACCTTGCAATTAAATTTAACCAGCCAATTTTGTTCGTCACCGGGCAGGTGTATATTTTAGTTGCAAAAAATACGCGTTTATATCCGTCTACATTTCAATAGGTGTTTTTTTCATTTGGCCGGGCAGTCCAGCTTTATTCATAGAGGGCAGCCTTGTAAATTGGGGGTAATTTGAAATCCAGCAATTTTGTCGTCACCAGCAGGTGTATTTTTTAGGTGGGCAAAAAATACCATTTATTGACTGTATACATTCTGCAGATAGCTGTTTTTTTCACTTTAGGGTGTCACTCAAGCTTTGTTGATAGAGGTACCTGCACTTAAAAAATTTGAATCAGGGCATTTTGTCGTCAGTGGCCGTGCAGGGAATGTTTAGGGTGGGCAAGAAATACACGTTTATTTATCGGTATAAGCATTTCAGATAGGGTTTTTTTTTCAATTTGTGGCGCAGTCCAGCATTGTTGATACGAGGTACCTTGCACTTAAATTTGAATCCGGCATTTTGTCGTCACCCGCAGGTGTAATTTTTAGTGCAAAAAATACCTTGTTTATTATCCGTATACATTTCAGATAGGTGTTTTTTTCAATTTGGCGCAGTCGCAGCTTTATTCATAGAGGCATGCCTTGCAATTAAATTTGGAATCCAGCAATTTTGTCGTCAGCCGCAGTGTATTTTTAGTTGCAAAAAATACCATTTATTATCCGGAATACATACCTGATAGGGCTGTTTTTTTAACTTTTTGTCACTCAAGCTTTGTTGATAGAGGTACCTTGCACATTAAATTATGAATCGCAGCCAATTTTGTCGTCACCCGCAGGGTATTTTTAGGTGGGGGGGCAAGGAAATACCGTTTATTATCCGTATACATTTCAGATAGGTGGTATTTTTTTCAATTTGTGCGCAGTTCGACACTTTGTTGATAGAGGTACCGACACTTGCACTTAAATTTGAATCCAGGCAATTTTGTTCGTCACCTGCAGGTGTATATTTTAGGTGCAAAAAATACTCGTTTATTATCCGTATTCCTTTCAGATAGTTGTTTTTTTCAATTTGGCGGCAGTCGCAGACTTGTATTCATAGAGGCACCTAGCAATTAAATTTGAATCGCAGCAATTTTGTCGTCACCGGCAGGTGTATTTTTAGGTGGGCAAAAAATACCGTTTAATATCCGTATACATTCCAGATAGGCTGTTTTATTCAATTTTTCGTCAGTCCAGGCTTTATCATAGAGTGCACCTTGCAATTAAATTTGAATCGGCAGCAATTTGTTGCGTCACCGCTAGCTTTTGTATTAGGTGGGGCAAAAAATACTGTTTATTATCCGTATACATTCTAGATAGGCTGTTTTTTTCACTTTTGGTCCCTCAAGTCTTTGTTGATAAGAAGGTACCGTTGCACTTAAATTTCAATCGCAGTGGCAATTTTGTAGTCACCACATGTGTATTGATAGGATGCCAAAAATATCCTTTTATTATCCTATAACATTTCAGATACGTGTTTTTTTCATTAGGCGCAGGCCAGCTTTGTTCATAGAGGCCACCTTGGGCAGTTAAATTTGAATAGTGCAGCGAATATTTGTTAGTCATCCACAGGTGTACTTTTTGGTGCAAAAAATGAACCGTTTATATCCGAGTACATTTCGATAAGTGTTTTTTTTCAATTTGGCGCAGTCAGGGCCTTTGTTGATGAGAGTATCCTTGCACTTAAATTTGAATCCGAGCAATTTTGTCCGTCACCGCATTGTATTTTTAGGTGCAAAAATACCGTTTGATTAATCCGGTATACATTTCCAGATAGCTGTTTTTTTCAAATTTGGCGCATCCCAGTTTATTCATAGAGCACCTTGGCAATTATAATTGAATCGCAGCAATTTTGTCGGTCACCGCAGGTTTATTTTTAGGTGGCAAAAAATACTGTTTATTATCGCGTATAGCATTTAATACGGTGTTTTTTTCAATTTGGCGCAGTCCAGCTTTATTCATAAGGCCCTTGCAATAAATTTGAATCTCAGCAATTTTGTCGTCACCGCAGGTGTATTATTGAGGTGCAAAAAATACAGTTTATTATCGCGTATCATTCTGATATTCTTTTGTCTTTTTCAACTTTGGTCCACTCATGCTTTGTTGATAGAGGTACCTTGGCACTTTAAATTTCAATCCAGGGGCAATTTTGTAGTCACCACAGGTGTATTGATAGGTGCCAAAAATACCTTTTATTAATCCGTATAGCATTTCAGATACGGTGTTGTTTTTCCAACTTTTGGCGGGCTGGCCATGCTTGTTCATAGAGCCACCTTGGTCGAGTTAAATTTTGAATACAGCAATTTTGGATAGTTCACCACAGTTGTACTGATAGGGTGCCAAAAATACCTTTTATTTAACCGTATACATTTCAGATAGCGTGTTGTTTTTCACTTTTGTCATTCAAGCTTTGTTGATAGAGGTACCTTTCACTTAAATTTCAATCCAGTCAATTTTTGTTTTGATTTTAGGGATTTGAGAATAGCTGTGATGTTGGTGCCGTCTTTTAATAAGATACATTCCAAAACTCCTTCCATACCTTCTCAAATTTTAAATCTTTCTGAACATGGACGAAATAATTCAGGTGGTAGAGCGAGGCAAAGAAGAGGGTATGACATGGGGTAGAGGTACGAGAGGAAGGTGACCTTCCGAGTGCTGCGACAACACGCAGTGCCAGCGATCTCGTCGAGTTGTGCAGGACCGGACAGGCCTTGTCATCGCTGGTCCAGGGCCCTTTGAAGTCTCAGTAACTAACAGGCTTCGGGGGGGCCAATCTGTTCTACAGTGGTTAATGCAGGACCTGGTCTCCAGCATCTTAGCCTCCTCGTCCTCCCCAGTCCTCGGCCACAAATGTCGTCATCAGCATCATCATCATCATCATCCGTCAAAAATGAAGTGAAGGCAGCCCAAAATCCATCTCGTGTACCCCCACTGTGGAAATCCATTTTCTGAAGACGCTCTTTGATGACAAAATGGCGGTTGGTGGTGAGAAGGCAGGTTAAAAGATCAAGAGCCATAAGAGGGATGATTTTGTCTGGCTCTTACGCCCAGTTACTGATGCCATCAGAGGAGGATAAGGAAGCCGTCCAATCTTCAAATATCCGGCGGCCGTCTTCCAATCGCCTTGCAGTGCCCCCTTGGGCATGTAGGCCCGCAGGGCATCTGGATGGGCAGAAAAGTCAGGACAGACCAACGTCCATCTTGTGTGTATGTGATGATGATGACGACATTGTTGGCGGATACATCATGGTCTTTTCCGCAGAATTTGCTTTCGAGGCGCATCATCACTGACGATGAGGAGACGATGGGGTAGTGTCAATACTGTTACTCCGCCTCAAAAAGGGAGAGGGCGGTTGCAAAGTCCAGTCTGATATGATTCTGTCCTCCACGGTCAGCGGAAACCCCGCCCTCCGGCTATATCGCCATCATAAAGGTCCAGGACCTCTCAAGATGCCTGGGGCCTTCTTTGAGCAAGCCTCTGATTCACTCAGGCGATGTCATATTGCCGCTTTGGGGCCGTAAACCAAAGTAGAGGCAGAAATCTTAGGTGTTTAACCACCACCAACATGGTCTAGTCATATGCACGAATGCATTAATTGAAATGGAGGGGTCATCACATGGCCAAAAAAGGCCAGACGCGGCGGCCAGGCTTCGGACAACGTCACTTTCACATCTTATGTCTCGCCCCTCCTCCACCGCCCCACAACTTCCTAGCTGCCGCATGTCTCTCAGTGAGTCAATGATCAGGTGATTAGCCTCCGCTTCAGCCTCTTACCGTAGCCCGAAGGGGGTACCACCAGCACCACCATAGACCCATCCTACCCCCTTCTCCTCCGCCAGTTTGATGATTCCTGCACGTGCCTTAGCACGGTGCCAGTCTATCAGGGCCAGCCTTCTGTCTTGCTGTGCAGGTTTGGAAGCAGAAGACAACACTTTAACCCAACCACCCAAAGCCAAAAGCCTGAATTGTCGGACATTGCCAGGCTTTTGGCCTTGGAAATGTTGCCTTTCCGTCCTGTGGACACAGGATGTGTTCCGCCACGTCATGGGGCCCTTTGCCTGGCCCCAATACCAGATGCCGGAGCAGGCATTTCTTTGCCATAAAAGCCGTCGCCTGTCCGGCTGGCCAGCCACGTGTCATCTTTAAATTTTCAAGCGCAGTGTCTGCATCTGTGTCTCTAGACAAGTCCCATCTCACCACCGACACATGGACTAGTAAGGCACGCCAAGGCCGTCTATACCGTCTGTGATCAGCTCCTGGGGCGAGCTGGGTGGATGTCTTTGGTTGGTGAGCGGTGGCTACTCAGCTTCTGCGCACGCTCTTTCAAAAAACCGGCATGGGATGTGGTAAAAGAAAAAAATTGCAATGGCTCTTTCCCCAAGGTCGCTCTGGTGGCATCCGGACCCAAGAAACCAGGCCGTGTTGAAATTAATCTTTCTTGGAGACTCGTCCACACACAGGTCAGAATCTGTTGAGACGGCTCTCCGTCAACTGGAGACCAGAGCGCTGGCTGGGTGACAAGAACCTTGTGCCAGGCAAGGTGGTGTGAGATAATGGGCGAAATCTGCTGGGCCCGCCCCCCCCCCGCCCTCAAAATGTAGCTGGATCACATCCCTTGCCTGGCACATGTCAATGAACCTTGTCGTCCAGAAATTTCTAAAGAGCTACCGCTGTCTGGACTGGCCAGCCTTGAGTGAAGAGACTCGAGGACTGGAAGTTCGTACTTCTGCCATTCAGCACCCTGCTTCGACCCGCCTGGCTGCGTTGGGTCACGTCAGCTCGGTCCCCCCGTCAAGCCGTCTCATTGTTGACGTGGCAACACTGCTGGAATTCCATCCTCCACATGCTCGCAGCTATTGTGGCAGCACGCAATGGCCCATTACGCCCGAGTACGAAGTGACACATGCCTGACAAGACAGGCGGTGCGACGTCTCGGGTGGTGTTGAGCCACCGAGAGTGGAGGCAGGTTGATAGGAGCTCTGCACGCATCCTTGCCATTTTTGAAGTAAGCCCACCAAAATGGTCAGTGGGACGGATTCCCTTGGCATGCATGAGCATGGAGGTGATCTTAGTTCTGGAACAATCGTAGGACACTCTGAAACATCAGTCCCGCCAGCGAGGGGGAAGAGGGACGGACACAGATGGCGGACACGGACCTTTCTCTCCTTCAAATCTCACAATGCCCACAGTTTCACAATTCATCGTCTTATTAGTGGGCAGTGTTCGGGGTCCTGGCTAGTGCATGCGGCGCTCAAGCTCTCAGGTTGGTGCATCATCTGAGTCAAGTCAGGGCTGTTCTTGGAATCTGTATCGGAGGAAGTGGAGGAGGAGTGAGGAGGAGTATTCTCCTAGACACCGACGTTACCGACGTCCCTGCCTTGGAAAGAGGTTGGCGGGGCGCATTTGAGTGGAAGAGAAAGATGAGGAAGATGAGTTTGCTAGTGGGTCCCCCTCGACCCAAGGCTTGGGACATCAAGGCTCCATCTCTCACATTAGTGCTTGGATGCTCCATTTCCTGCCAACATGTATCCTAGCATTAAATTCCATCAAAGTGAACAACAGTTACTGGTTATCCACGGACCTCCTGGATCCCCATTACAAAACAAAACAAATAGAGAGTAAAATGCACGGAAATGAGACCTTGCCCAGATTTAGATCAACTGGGTAGACGATCTGTTGCTCTGCTCACTTTCTTGCAAATGTCAGGTGGAATCAACGTCAGGGTCGACTTGACACATATAGTGCTCAAACAGCCGTATCGGCAGCAGCAGCAGGGCAGGCACGGGCGGCAGAGGCCTAATGGGTGACCTCTGGCAATCTTTATTTACCACCTCACCAACGCATGGCATGCAGGGCCACACATACAATCATAGCGATAGACCAGCTTAAGATCATGGTCACGACTATCTGCGTCTCAACACCGATGGGTTTTTTTTTTGTATGTGTTCGGGCGGGACCCAATAAACTTCTGGTTTCCAAAATGGACGAATGATGTCCGAGCTCGTCCTCGCTCACTCCATATAGGTGCTGTCCTGCCCCATGAGCGCAATGTGTCATATCTGATGGCGGTACCTTCAGCACAGCGGAAGAGTTCGATTTACAGACAAACGCATCCGGCTTTCGAGCGACAGATAATGTGGATCGTTTGTACTTTCATCAAGATGAATCTAGGCTGGATCTCTGATGATGTATTTTTTGCCCCAATTGGTCCGAGGTCACCATTAGTTGTCCGGTCTACTTCACATTCCTCTTCAAACAGAAATGGTCCTCTTTAAAATGTTTTCTTAAAATGATCATTTCATAGCTTGCAATTTTTATTCTCTTTTCCCAACAGTCATTTTGCTGGGTTTTGGCCTGTGATGAGACTGTAAAAGACAGCAAGCGGTTTCCATGACAACCCGTATTCCATGTACTCACTTTATCTTTAAGTTTGCGCATTGTCAATGGTTGTTTGAGGTCATGTTTGGCTGTGAGATACAGCTATAATTATGGTCCTTTGGAATCAGAAATGTGGCATCTAATTGCAGACCTCTAAATCCCACAATTTTTAAGAGTGGCTGAGGGAAGTCAAGTTTTTTTAATTTTTAATGGGTCATCGTTGCTGTGTAGTACAGTCAATAATCGTGGTCCCTTGGAAACAGAAATGTGGCTTTTTAAGTGGCAATGTCTCCCTCACAATTTTGTAACAGTGGCTGAGAAGTCATATGGTGTATAATTTTTTTGGGGTCATGTTGGCTGTGAGATACAGCAATAATCGTGGTCCTTTGTAGGTGGAACAGAAATTTGGCTTTTTGAAATGGCATTTCTCCCTCATCAATTTGTTTAAGCAGTGGCTGAGAAGTTCAAATTTATAATTTTTTGTGGGTCATGTTAGTGTAGTTTACAGCAATAATCGAGGTCCTTTGAACAGAAATTTGGCTTATTTTAAGGGGCATTTCTCCCTCACAATTTTTAACAGTGGGCTGAGAGAGTCATAGATTTATAATTTTTTGGGGTCATGTTAGTGTGAGAGATACAGCAATAAACGTGGTCCTTTGGAATGCAGAAATGTGGCTTTTAAGTGCATTTCTCTCTCACAATTTTTAACAGTGCTGAAAGTCATTTTTATAATTTATGGGGTCATTTTTGGTCTTTGAAATGCAGCAATAACTACAGGTCGGCTATTATAAAAACAAATGTATGTTTCTAAGCAGACATTTGTTCTTCCACAATTGACAAAAGTGCTCAAGGGTCATGTTTGAATTTTTTTTGTGGGGTGAATTTTTGCTGTGAAATGGTCATCTATACTACAGGGTTCCTATTTTTAAAAATGTGGATTCATAACATATCATTTGTTCTTCACAATTGTCAAGAGTTGGCTCAAGGGTGATGGTGCTGTCATGAAACAGGAATAGTTAGGACACTGTTAATGGACACATATTGGCAAAATGACTTGTTTTTTGGCAAGATTCTTTAAGCATCAGCTAGCAATCCCAGTATTAGACAACCCATTTATACATTAAATAAAAAGAGAAGAGCAAAGACATGTGGGATTCCATCCTATTTGGTAAAAATGTTTTTTCTAGAGATTAAACTACTAATAAACTTGCATGTACAAAATAGAGCTTGTAAAAAAATTCCTCTGCATATCACAAGGTTAGGTACAGGAATACTTGACCAGAATGTAGGTTATTCAGATGACATGGATTATTATTATGCCACGGACAGAGAACAAAGTAGAGAACAATTTCCTACCAGCACTTTGAGTAAAATGAGAAAAAGAATGGGCCAAGAAAAAGGGCACCTGGGTAGGAGGCACAGGAGCGTTTACCACCAGTATTTTCCAAGTGAACTCCAATTGTGCCGCACTCAACGGAGGGGCAAGCGGTACACAAGTGTTGACTGTGTACTGAGGAAGGCTGGAAGTGTCTGTACCTCACACTTCTCGCTTCCGCACTCTGCTTCAGGCACGACTGTTTTCGGTGCTGTTCATAAGGGCAAATTTTACCGTGTTACTAAATGACGACGCCAGTCTGGTCTCCTCATCGCGCACCCACTGTAACTCCTGCGCTAGGCAGCTGAACCTGGCGTGTTAATGATATGCTAGACGCTAGCCTGGGCTCAGCACCGCACCCACTGTAAGTCTGACCCTGCAGCTGGACCTCCTTGTTAACAGATGGCAGACGGCAGACATGGCTCTACACCTTAGGGGCAATCAGGAAGCTTCAAATATCACTCTAAAAAATCATGATTTTTGAAAAAGGTGATTTCTGTGAGGTTAAATAGTGTCAAAAAGGGCTCCAGGGCTGGACACAGAATTGGCACAAGTTGAGGGCTTAAAATTTCTGGGGCTGGAGTCACTATGTGGGTCGCATCATTTGATCTCCAGGGGAGTCGGTCCCTAAACACTGAAGAAGGATTTGGAGGAAAAATTTATACGCAATGAATTGATAGGCTGAATCATTATCAGAAGCCAGGATTGCAAATGACTACTCAAATAAGAAGTGTTTTGGGGATGATTAGGACATTAGTATTACTTATGGTTAGTGCTGACGAATTAAAACATCTATCACGTTGTAAAAAAATAACCTTAAACACATCTGCAGGTGAGGGTGTATGTGTGTAATTGTTATCACACTTGAAAAAAATGCAAAATGATAATAATGTAAAACTATAATAAAACTTCCCATAAAGTAAAATTCTGTAAACAAATGTCAGTTACCAAAACAATATACTAAATGAGCAGTCACTGTAGGGCAAAATCGGGCAAGTTGCCACTTGTGATCTCTGTGTGGTCAAATAGGTTTAGAGGGTCATCTGTGAACAGGACAGATATAGTCAATGTTCCAGTACAAATAAAATGGGGTTCACAGACTCCTTTTTCCGGACACTTGTGTGTTAAATGTGGGGGTCATGCATGTTTGGGGCTCATGTCTGTGGCCGGCAGGACAAGTATATCAATGTCCAGTGAAACTAAAATGGTGGTTTGAAAGACTCATTTTTTCCGGCACTTTTTAATCATGGGTCATGCAGGTTTTGGGGCGTCATGCTGGTTGCCCAGGACAGAATATTCAATGTCCGTTGAAACTAAAATGTGGTTGAAAGACTCCTTTTCCGGGCACTTTTTAAATGTTTGGGGCTCATGCGGGGTTTTGGGGCTTCAATGCTGTGGCCCAGGACAGGTATAGTCATTGGTCCATTGAAACTAAAATGTGGTTCAAGACCCTTTTTCCGGCACTTTTTAATCTGGGGTCATGCAGGTTTGGGGCTCATGATCTGTGTGTGCCCGAGACAGGGATAGTCTATGTCGCAGTGAGAAAGCGAAAATGGGTGGTTGAAAGACTCCTTTTCCCGCACTCTTTTAATCTGGGGGTCATGCAGGTTTAATGGTCATAACTGGGGGTCGGTACAGGACAGATATAGTTAATGTCAAGTTCAACTAAAATGGTGGTTTAAAAGGACTCCTATTTCCGGCACTTTTTTTAAATCAGGTGTCATGGCAGGTTTTGGGGTTCATGCTGCTTCAGGACAGGGAATAAATCAATGTCCAGTTTCAAGTAAGATGATGGTTCAAAATCATACTGCCTTCTGGCATCATTTTCATTTGTGGTGTGTGGCAGTTTTAAGGGTCAGGCCTGTGGTACAAGACAGTGGATAGTAAATGGTCTGGACTTTTTTTTGCTGTGGCTTTTATAACCTACCAGTGTGTTGCTTAAGATGTAGCATGTATCCATTTTGACCTGTTTTGGATAGGTTAATTCCAGCTTCTTCCCAGACTGTTTAGTGGGTGGTAATAATGAAGACATTGAGTGGTATCGGCGATAATCTATCATGCGACTATCAGAAATCCTCTAGATATTGCTGATATCGACGTAGCGACTCGCAAATGATCGATAGTCAACGTAAATCGCTCATCCACCTATCACATGGCAGCGCTTAGTGATTTTATACATCCAACTACAACAGGGAACGTGATCACATTAGTCATTTCAAAGCGTTTCCTTCAGCCCATCCTGGGCATGAAGAAAATGTCCCTATTTTCAATTGTGGAGGGATCAAGAGGACACATAAGACGGGAAGGGAGACAACCCTTTTAAGGAGGTTTAGAGTCTACTTTAGTAAAGATGGATGGGGCTGTATTGCCCTTAGAATAGGGCTGCTGGTCTGCAGGCTTGGGAACAGCATCCTACCTATTTTCTGGCCATAGACTTTACTTCAATGATCGAAAACAAGACATCTTTGGAGTGTAATATAGCCTGCTGGTTTGTGAAGTTCATGAAAGATGTTATTGAGATGTAGGGTATAGTCTGTCCCACCTTGATCTCGTGGCCCTGTTGATGCCCAGCATATCTCTGAACACTAGAAAATCTAGTTCTCCTGCGGTTTAACAATAGCTCCTTGTAGTCTAAACTGATTTTAAATAAGGAAATTTTGTGAAAGGACTGCTCTCTGCTGCTGGCTGTACAGGTGGAGAAAGGAATGATGTATGAAGGGAAAAGGAATGTTGCTGTGTTCAATATTTTTCCAGAAAATAAAAAAGGGTTCATGTTTTACACAAGTTTAACTCGGTCTGCCCTCCTGTCTGTTTGCACCTGCACTATGACACTAAGGACACCACACACAACACTGTAGGCAGGAGAGAACTACTACCACCCCTAGAGTGTGTCCCGGGGGAGTAAGATCTTCATCTGCAGGCACCCTTTCCATTGTAGTGGTTCCGGAAAAGCAAAAGAGGCATGATGCATGAGCTCCACCGTGACACAAAGTACGATGACTCCCATCCTCTCCGCTGCTGCTCCGGTCCATTACATTATCAAGCATGGTAGACTACCCAAGTCTTCGTAATAGGCATGATAGACTTGAGTCGAGACCTAAGTAGTCTCCAAAGCTTCCTATTTAACATATTATCTTTTTATTTTTGATATCCATTTTCTACAAGACTGTTATTGTGTTTTTCTCACTGAAGAAGAATTAAAATATTTTTTTTTTTAACTTTTTTCACTTGACCTAATCTTGTTAGCTGATAGTTTCCCCTACTACCTCGAGAGAAAATTTCCACATTCCCTTGTGTCTTATCTTTTGGAATTAGAATGACATGCATCTTTGTTGAGATATTTGTTTACCTTTGCATTCATGGTCAGGACTTTTTGAGTGTTAGCTTGTGTTGAAACTTTAGACGAGTATTATTAGCCATAAGATTCTTTTTGTCTGTTTCTATGAGTGAGGGGAGATAACATACTTAGGCTTGGGACAGAATGCTTAAAAAATTATAAAAGATGAGGAAATCCTCAGTAATGTCTTCTTTGTCCAAAACTGGTGTCCAGACTTGGTTTTTTATGGACCTTTTTTTATAAAAACGTAACTTAAAGACATAACTTTTGGACTCTTGTTGCCATGACCATAAAATATAAACTCTATTGATGTGATTTGACAGGGTGGAGATTTAGTAGGTATTTTAGCTCGAGATCACTTTCCTAAAGATTCCTTTGCAGCAGCATTATTGATGTCAATTTATTGTCACGGTCAAGGAGAGTCTCATTGAACCTCCAAGTTAGGAGGTAAATTAGAAGACAAAGGTTCGAATCTTTGAGTCAGTGTCTGCTTTTAGTTCCAGTGCTAGGTGTTGTACTAGGATGAATAGGTAGTGCAGCCAATGGTATTAATTACATACCATGAAGCAGAAGCAGCCACAAAAACTCCATAGTGGAATGGAAAATAGGTTCTCTGATTTGGGTATATTGAATATGGTAATATTGACATCTTCTACCTCTGTCTGATTTCTTCAATAGCAGGGTTCTATTAAATTGTAACTTTTTTTTAACCTAAATAGATGTAAAGTCATGTACTTATTAGTTCCATTATGTATCTTATTAGGGGTTGAAATCTGCTTTTTTAAGTTATAGAGCTCCAGATTCCCTCCTTCTCATTATACAACTATAATGCTATGTCATAACATTTTAGTTGCCTAAAATCTCCAGTAGAGGAGCTTACTGAAGATAGGTATGACTATATAGGTTTTCCAGGATCACAATTTTAATGACCTATCCTGGCAACTCTACAGTTCAGCTATTTGAGGGGGCATTGGTGCTCGGACCCACTGAACCCTCTTCATTGTTACCTGCATGCCTTACATTTAGTAGCCTCTGTTTTGGTGATTGCAGCTTTGCCCAATTCACTTCAAAAGTATCAGTAACTTGCATAGCTGCTACTAGACGTACCCATGGTACCCATATCAATTGCATGAGTAACACAGCCCCGCCAAACACCTGATCAGCGGGGTTGCCCTCCACCAGTCTGAAATTGGTGGCCATCAATATTGTGATCCTGTAAAACCCTTTTACACTTCCCCCAGTAGTGGCTGAGACATGCCAGAGTGTTAACATTTAATTGTGTTATTTTTACAGTGTAGATAAGAATGGGAAGCAAATATTTTTTCCAGCTCATGCAACAGATGCTATCTTATATTTGATTTTAATGTAAATGGTGTGATATGTACAATAGAGTTCAATGGCAGATTAAAAGGTAGATTTCAATGGAAGTAATGTGATAATTATGCAAATGTCTTTTTTTTTATCATTTTTTAGGGCACCGCACATTGTTCATTGGAGTTCATGTACCTCTTGGAGGGCGAAAAAGTCATCGTCGAACCACAAATCACCGGACATCTGGACACAAACACAGAAAAAGAGACCGTGAACGGGATTCAGGTTTAGAAAATGGACGGGACCTCCTACATATACCGGTAAGGCTTATAAGTCCAGTATCTTTATGAGGTCAAGTGATCTTTCCACCTGTTGTAATGTTGATATTTAAACATATACAGTTGAAACCAGAAGTTTACTTACACTATGTAAAAAGCCCCATCTGCAGGTTTTTCTCACTATCTGACATGAAATCAAAATAAACCTTCCTTGTTTTAGGTCAATTAGGAACCAAAATTATTTATATTTGCCAAATGCCAGAATAATGAGTGAGAGAATTTATTAAGGCATTTTTTTTTACTTTCTGCAAAGTCAAAAGTTTCCATACATTTTCATTAGTATTTGGTAGCATTGCCCTTAAACTATTTGACTTGGGTCAAATGTTTTGGATCCTTCACAAGTTCTCAAATTAGTTGGAGGAATTTTGGCCCATTCCTCCTGAGAGAACTGGTGTAACAGAGCCATGTTTGTAGGTCACTTTGCCCATACATTTTCAGCTTTGCCCATACATTTTTAATTTGGATTTAGATCAGGGCTTTGTGATGGCCATCCAAAACA
>JAODAL010017192.1:0-78478 GCA_025379985.1 Phyllomedusa bahiana | reverse complement strand
AGTTTAAAATCCCCCTTATGACCCTTAGTAATATGCCCCTTAGTAATATGCCCCTTTAGTAATATGCCCCTCCAGTAATATGCCCCTCCAGTAATATGCCCCCTTAGTAACATGCTCCCTTAGTAATATGCCCCTTTAGTAATATGCCCCCTTAGTAATATGCCCCTCCAGTAATATGCCCCTCCAGTAATATGCCCCTTTAGTAATATGCCCCTCCAGTAATATGCCCCCATGAGGATGTTTTCACAAATAGATCGTTAAAATATATAATATACAGATCAACATACACAGGTATATTGATACTACAGAACGAATGCTTATATTCTCTTTAGGGTGATAATGTTCAAGGGGAAAAAAAAAATAAAAAATTCTGGAAATGAAATCACTCTAGATGTAACTGCTATAATCAACGGACTCATTCAGCCCAAAAGGCGCGTATGTTTTCAGCGTCACAATCCAAAACGTTTCTCTCTGTAATAGTTTTTTATTAATGTCCCCTTTACGTATGGTAGATTTAATGATTTCAATGCCAATCCATGTCAGGCAATTGATGTCGCCGTTATGATGAAGCCAAACATGCTTGGCTGGGTGTTATCCCTCTGATGCTCACATCACCGAGGTGGTCGAACGAGCACACGTCAACGCAGTTGGCGTATGGTCTTGCTGACATATTTCATACCGCAGACGCAATTGACAAGATAAACAACATGTGTAGTTTTACATGTGATGAAATCGCGAATGTAAAACAGTTTTTTTTGTCTGTGTCCTCAAAAGTGGAGCATTTCTCCATTTGTGGACATGCGACGCAGTCTC
The DNA here is from genome assembly GCA_025379985.1 of Phyllomedusa bahiana. Classification (NCBI taxonomy): domain Eukaryota; kingdom Metazoa; phylum Chordata; class Amphibia; order Anura; family Hylidae; genus Phyllomedusa; species Phyllomedusa bahiana. Next base: position 77,665 of record JAODAL010017192.1, on the reverse strand, counting down.
GACACCTAAAAAATCCTTTAGGTCTTTTGAGCCACGTTTCGGTTTGTTGTCTCACAAAATGACTGTGCACGAGACGATCTCGCAGATTACTACCTCTTCTATAAGTAATCTGCGGAGCGTCACCTATATGTCCCTTAATGTCCTCATCCATTTGAAGAATGTACCAATGGCGGCGTAAAATTTCTCGCACCTCATCAGAGGCGTTGTCAAAAGTGCCTATTATTCGTGTCGTTGATCGGGTTACCTCCTCTCTCCTATTAGGTGACAATAGGTCTTGTCTTTCCCTATCAAGGGCGTTGCGATATGCTGCTCGCAAAACACTGTCTGGGTAGCCCTTCACCTGGAACTGTTTCCTGAGATCCACTGCCTGCTTAGCAAATTCCTTCCTTGTGGAGCAGTTCCTCCTAAGTCTTAGGTACTGGCCACGAGGTATCCCTCTCTTGAGGTGGACAGGATGATTACTGTCCCACCTCAATAGTGAGTTAGTAGACGTTGGTTTTCTAAAGATACTCGTGACCAATTCACCTGTAGTAGACTTGGAGATTGTTACATCTAAAAAGGAATGGATTCAATATTGATCTTGATGTGAATCTGAGGCTAGAGTGTTGCGATTAAGTTCATTCAGCACTCCTGCAAATTCTTGCCTTGTCCAGTTCCAGAAGATGAAAACATCATGTATGAAACGTGCCCAAAGGGCAATCTTATCAACGAAGGGGGGTGGCTGCTCGCCAAACACGACCGTGGTCTCCCACCAGCCGAGGTACAGATTCGCATAACTGGGTGCAGTGGGACTCCCCATGGCCGTACCCCTCAGCTGGTGGAAGACCTTACCGTCAAATACAAAATAATTACGTGTCAGTGAGAACCGCAACAGTTCAACCACAATTTTATTATGCAGATCGATTGGACAACCCCGTTATTTAAGCAAAAAATAGGCAGCCTCGAGGCCAGAATCGTGGGGTATAGACGTATACAAGGACTCGACAAAATTCTGTCCGCGTATACCCCACAATTCTGGCCCAGGGCTCCAATACCAGACACGATTGGACGTCCTCTTAAAGGATTGGTGCCCTTATGTACTTTTGGGAGACTGTAAAATGTAGCTATAGTCGGAAATTTTGGGAGAAGAAAATTAAATTCGGACTCATCTATAAGTTCGTTTCTCATTGCTTCAATTAGAAGTTGTCTAAGTTCCTGCGTGTATACTTCCGTGGGATCACTTTGTAAAATCTCATAGCATGACCTATCCGAGAGGAGGCTATCACACATATTACAATACTGCATGACGTCCATGATTACAATGTTTCCCCCCTTGTCGGATGGTTTGATACAGATATCATGGTCCATCTCAAGTTTGAGTAAAGCCTTCATCTCTGCTTCTGAGTAATTTTTTAGCTTAGACCCCTTTATTTTCTCAAGATCCTGTAAAACTGACTCCAGAAATATGTCAACACATGAAACCTCACTACGTGGAGGCATCTTAATGCTTTTATTCTTTAAATCTATAAACGGACCTTTACCGAATTCAGTTTGAGGTGTTGCTGAGAGGCCATAAAGAAGACGAACGTCTTCAACCATGTCTAGAGGTATTCCTAGTTCTATGCTCTCTTTGCGATCTTTAAGAGCAAAGAATTTTTTCCAGTGGAGCTTGCGAGCAAAAAGGTGCAGATCCTTTGTCCAAGTGAAGCGGTCAAACTTGGTCGTTGGAACAAAGGATAGACCTTTTTTAAGGAGACGAATTTCATCTGCTGTTAACACTTTTTGTGATAGATTTATGATCTGCATATCATCTACATTAGTTGACTGGTTTATGTCCGATAATTTAGCTGTGAGGTCCTCTCCCTCAACTGATAGGGGTTCTTGTAATCTAAAAAATTGTTATGACGCTGACCTCCCCTCCTACCTCTGTTCCTTCTAGGTTTAACCTGAGATCTAGAATTACTACTATTCTGATCCCGGTCAACGTCCGACAAATCTGTCTCCGTTGAGGAGAGATCAGTATTAGCTTCTCTTTGCAGGTTTCTAGACCCAACAATACTATAGGCCTTATTGTCCCTGAAGTCACTCAGGTCTCTTAGAAATTGTTTATGCTTACGTTCTTTAAGCTGATATTGAAACCTTTCAATGGTATTTTGAAGCTGTTTCTCCTTATTGGCAAATTCAGCCTCCCCAGAGAACTTTTGTGTTACCTCTAGCTGTTCTTTGAGCTTTTTATTCAGATCCTCCAAGATGATCTTTTCCTCCTCTAGCAACAGTCTCATAAAACGTAGAGAACTGGAAGTTGCTTCCTGCTCCCACTTAGTCGCAAAAGATGAGGACCTATTCCGTACAGAGGGGATGAGTGAGATCCTCAAACCTCGAGGTACAATGTTGTTTTTCAAATAGTTTTCAAGACTCTCTACCTCCCACCAGGACGTAATCTGTTCCTTATACGTACGGGTCACCTCTTTAAAAGCTGTTACAAAAGTTGGGGTATATTTCTGTTGTACAAGTACTTTGTCAGAGAAAACATCTTTTGCCTCCAATGCCCATTGTTCCATACTTGGTCCTCTGGATGTGAAACCAGCCATATTGCTACAAATATCCACAAAAAACAGAGAAACAATCCCACAATGCAGGGATAAGTACCGTTCCCCAATAACACGTTAACTATATCAGATAGGGAGAAAAAACTAAAAAATACCTTTTATTAAATATATGATTAAAATGTAAACACCAGGCCGAAAACAGACAAGAAGTGCACTCAATAGAAAATCCCTACAAAGTCTTTTTCTTCTCTATTTTTTTTACTTTGTTAGTAGAATTGTTTCTATATGCCTTAGCTGCTTCCACTGGCCTTTAGGAGTATCTAATCAGTCTTAAATGTTGCTGTTACCGTTATTTAATCCAGTGGTTTTATTTAATACCACTGTTGATTTGCACCCTGGCCCTTTAAACTCAGCGTGCACACATGCATAGTGTGTTAGCTGTGAGCTGGGGACGCCTAGCTGATTTTACTGTTGCTAGGGGCGGAGTCTGGGTCACATGGGCCGGAACTCAGGAATGCTGATTAGAGGAGCGCGAGATTGAAGCGCATTCAGCGTCTCTCAGCAGCTGCTTCCTGGAATGTGGGACGCGCGGGGCCGTACTGGCTCTCACGGGACAGTGTTGGTAACGTGCGCAGGCGAACGTGGCGCTGTGTGTATCGCGCCGGATGCCCCACATATGAGTGGCATTGATTGCCGTTACCGGACATCTGTGGAAGGACTTGCAGGTGATTTCTTATCCACCATTTGAGGTAATTCTCTATTTCAACTTTATCCTTTTGGAAGATTGCACTGTCTTTCTCAAAGTTGACGAGATTTCTAACTCCTTTGTCTTATAGATAAACTTGTCCATTCTAGGCGATATTGCCATGTTTTGGTAAGATGTCGTGACACAGTATTTGGCATCAGTGAGTGTCTTGTTATTGAGACAATCACTATCGGTGGACACTTCCCCCTTGTGCGGTCTGTAAGTCTCCCTGTGACATAAGTTTACTCTTGAGTCCAATCATCTTTTCTGGACTATTGATACCACACTGCTTAGATATTATTATTCTTGTTGTGGCTGCATATTTTACTTTTATGTTTAGGTGCACAATTTGGGTGTTCATTTGAGGTGTGTGGTGCTGGTATTATTGGTGCACTTTCCACATCCTCCTGTCTCTTATACCCTTGTTTTATTAGTGACTATATACTCTGTAATACCCTTGTTTTATGATTATATAGACCCCCTGTATATATTCTTCTCCCTTTATAAATTGTCCCCTGAGGAAACCATTTTGACATCTTGGGAGGGTTGAAACATGTTGGGACATGGGGTGCATAGGGTCAGATTAGTTTAAGGGTTAGGTTCCGGACGGGAGCGTCCTTGTTGGGACGATCATCCCGTTTTTTTGGCAGGTTAGGTTTTCATTTAGACTTTGTAGGGATTTTCTATTGAGTGCACTTCTTGTCTGTTTTCGGCCTGGTGTTTACATTTTAATCATATATTTAATAAAAGGTATTTTTTAGTTTTTTCTCCCTATCTGATATAGTTAACGTGTTATTGGGGAACGGTACTTATCCCTGCATTGTGGGATTGTTTCTCTGTTTTTTTGTGGATATATGTAGCAATATGGCTGGTTTCACATCCAGAGGACCAAGTATGGAACAATGGGCATTGGAGGCAAAAGATGTTTTCTCTGACAAAGTACTCGTCAAAAAAATATCCCCCAACTTTTTTGTAACAGTTTTTTAAAGAGGTGACCTGTACTTTAAAAGGGAAAATTACGTCCTGGGGGGAGGAGAGAGTTTGAAAACTATTAAAAAAACAACATTGTACCCGGGGTTTTTGGGGGGTCTCATCATCCCCTTTGACGAATAGGCCCTCTTTTTTGCGCTAATGGGGCAGGAAGCAATTTCCCAATTTTCCTAGTTTTATGGACTGTTGCTAGAGGAGGAAAGACATTTTGGGGATCTAAAATAAAAAGCTCAAAGAACACTAGGGGTAACACAAAAGTTCTTGGGGAGGTGAATTTCCCAAATAAGGAGAAACAGCTTCAAAATACCTTAAAAGGTTTCAATTCAGTTTTAAAAAAACGTAAGCATAAACAATTTTAAGAGACTTCCCGGTTCCGGCGCGCAAGAGCGGTGGCACGGAGTAAGCGCTCCCGCTCCACCCGCTCCTCCTCAAGGCTCCCCGCTATCTCCGGTCAATTAAACGGCACTTTTCAGTGCCAGAAGCACTTCTCTGCCTCCAGTGCTCGGAGCGGAGCTTTTTGAAACTGCGGGGACCCGCGAATCGACGTCAGCGCAGCCGGCCCGACACTACGCCCCCAGCCAAGATGGCGCCGGACCCGCCGCGCTCTACAAGGAGCGGCCGTGTCATCGCCCACACCACGGCCCTGCAACAGCCCCAGTCGGCGGATGGCAGGGAGGACGAGGCAGCTGAGGAGGATCGCCGGGGTTCGCACCCGGGGGTGGCGCATAACCGCTCCATACAGGGGATCACGAGAATGCGGGACCTGCAGCTCCATGGCAGGAGGACTCAGAGGGGGGGCGAGCAACAACAAGACATGAGGCTCATGATCTAAGGGACGAGGATGCCCTTTTCCCTGATGCCCCATTACAACAACGGGCTAATAAAGCTCAGAGAGTGGTCCCCAAATCCACAGCTAGACCAGGAGCTGATGACGAGGAGCTAATGCAGGAGCCCCTTCTTCTACACGCTGAAATCCTTACAGCTCAGCAGGAATGTAAAGCTAACCATATACCTCCTGTAACTAATGAAGAGGAAGAGGAGCAAGTGCCAGGGCTGGGACTCTCTTGTCAATCTTTAGCGGTAGCAGTAGCTAAGATACTGGCACCGGAGTTAATAGCCTCATTGGAAGCTGCGGTGTCTAGGTCGGTCTCTGAGGCATTGAACTCGGCGTTATCCTCTGTAAAATCGGAAGTGAATAAACACAAGCTCCAAATCGCTGATCTCGAAGAAAGAACAAATGGGGTGGAAGATGACATTATGGATGTTAAAAGCTCCATGGAGACAATGCTCAAGAGAACAGAATATCTGGAACTCAAAGTCGAAGACTTAGAAAATAGGTCTCGCAGAAATAATGTCCGCATAATAGGGCTAACTGAGGAAGTACCGCAATCTGCTTTGCCTAAGCTTTGCGCTGAGGAGATCCCGAGAATATTGGGGATAGAAGGCCGGTTGAAAGTTGAAAGAGCCCATAGAATCGGCCCTCCACGGTTACCGAACAGAGATAGCAAACAACCCCCACCAAGGGCGGTAATTGTCCATTACCTTGATTATGCAGAAAAAGTATTGGTGATGCAAGCCTACCGTGCAAAAAGAAATACCTTATCATACAAAGGGCAAGCTCTTTTACTGTTCTCGGACTATTCGGCTGAAGTGTCTAGGAAAAGGAGACTATTCTCTTTGGTATGCTCCACTCTGGTCAAAAAACAGATCCGCTTTAATCTACAGTTCCCGGCGACCCTTTAAATTATGCCGGAGCAAGGTGCGCCATTTCTTTGCCACTCTCCGGAGGAAGCAGAGGCCTTCTTGGAGGAGCTCCCCCCCAAGGTGGACTCTCCAGACAGGCAGAACCGCTTGTCCAACAAGGAATCAAGGGGGAGGGAGCTTCCTCAATCTTCCAGGGGGAGACGGGACACTGGGAACAAAGAGAACGCGACTTCATGGAGACGACGTCGATCGCCAAGAAAGAGATGAGTGGGAGAGTTGTTGAGCTGTCTAAGAAGGGGGATGGTCTATCACAATGTCCTATGGTCGACATTTGATATATTATTTGAATGTTCATCACCGGTGTTCTCATCCACACAGTGGCAGCAAATATGGAGTGCAGGCTTGGGAGAGCAGGGAAAATTCTGTAATGTATAATGTATAATTCAAGTTGTTAAGTTCCGTTGCTTTATGGTGGGATAATGTTGGGGAATTACAAGGATCTAAAGTGGTTCTAGGGCCGAGCAGCTCGATACATTTGAGTCTTAGCGAGAAGGGAGGACGGTAGGATGGAAGGGGAGGTGTGAGGATAGTGAAGTTCACCTCACTAATATAGGTGCGAAAAAAGAGAAGTCAGCAGGGAAGTGAAAGGAATTTCTTAAGGAGTTTTGGGTGGTTAGTTAAACCAAGGGGGTTCAGAGGGGAGGAAGGGGGGTTACTCTCTTGTTCAGGGCGTAGTAGTTGAATACGCTTGGTACACCAAGGACTAGAATGAAGATAGCATCATGGAATGTCAAAGGTTTGCGCTCACCCCAGAAAAGGATGCTAATATTGCGACATCTGAAAAGGCTCAAGGTAGATGTGGCCCTGTTACAGGAGACACATTTGACAGAAAGAGAATTTTTTCGTCTCAAAAAGTCATGGGTAGGAGAGGTGAAAGGTTCAGAAGTGAAGGGAGGAAAGGCGGGAGTAATTGTTCTTCTGCACAAAAATTTTCCTGGTAAAATATTGTCCTTAGATACAGATGAGGAGGGCAGATTTATTAGCCTGCGCATAGAATCGGCAGCAGGCACCTTCAATTTATTGAATGTGTATGCTCCAAATGCGCCAGACAAGAAATTCTTTGGAGATTTGGAGTCCAGAATAATCCAGATGCAAGAGGGGGGGATTTTGATGGGAGGGGACTTTAATTGTGTCATGAATGAGCTTGAGGACCGAAAAAGAGCAAGCAAAGCTACATCATCGAAGGTCAGGAGGAACAGCCTGCTCTATGACTTAGCTGAAAACATTGGCCTAGTAGATACATGGAGAACCCTTAACCCAGCTGAGAGAGAGTTCACTCACTTTTCTCATGCTCATGACTCTTGGTCGAGGTTAGATTATTTTTTGGCTGACTCCAAAATGGCAGGCAGGGTAGACTCGGTAGTCATAGGGGATCTAGTGATCTCGGATCACGCGCCTGTGATAATCTCACTGCGTGAAACCTTCCCCAAGGGGTCAGATATTATCTGGAAACTACCCCCTTCCCTGTTGGGAGATGAGCAGTTCAAAGACCCTCTCATTCAATGGTGGAGGGAGTATGCGCAGGACAACGAGGGACACAAACAGACACCCTCCTTGTTCTGGGATGCTGGTAAGGCAGTGCTAAGGGGCAGGATTATGTCCTATATGGCAGCGAAAAAAAGCAAGATACGACAGTCCTTCGGGAAGGCGGCAGCCACGCTGAGGGAGAGTATACTAATTTTTTATCGACCCCATCGGCCGATAATAAAGGGAAATGGATTGCGGCCAAAGAAGCCTACAGCAGAAGAGGGAGGAATCTCTGCGATGTGACCAGTATAGGGCGACCTTATTCAAATTCGGAAATAAAGCAGGAAAATTACTAGCAAATCTGGCCAAAGGGAGGAGGGGTACTACAAACATCATGGGCCTTAAATCAAGGGAGGGGGAACAAATAAAATATCCCAAGGGGGTGAATGGCATTTTGCGAGAATATTACCAAAACCTATACACTCAAGCAGACTCGGACATTTCGAAAGGGAAGGAATTCTTACACCAAATATCTATGCCCGTTCTCTCACAACAAGATAGAGAATTCCTCAATGCAGAGGTAGGGGAAGAGGAAATGGCCGCGGTAGTTAAGAATCTTCCCTCTAAAAAAGCTCCGGGTCCGGATGGACTACCGGGAGAAGTATATAAAATACTAAAAGGTACATGCACGGACGCCTTGATAGCGGTGTTTGGGGAAATAATTAGAAACAAAAAGATGATACAGTCCGGAGATACAGCCTATATAAAGGTCTTATACAAAAAGGGGAAAGATCCGAACATGCCGGCATCGTATCGACCTATATCTCTAATTAACCAAGACGTCAAGATTTTCTCGAAGGTTCTGGCCAACAGACTAGCAGTCTTGATGCCGAAACTCATTGGGGAACACCAAATGGGTTTTATTCAAGGGCGATCGGGGATAAAGAACATTAGATCTGTAATCACAGTGTTGGAAGCTGTGGAAAACGGTAAATTGGGAACACGAACCCCAGCCCTGCTAGCAATTGACGCAGAAAAAGCGTTTGATAATGTTAACTGGCAGTGGCTGGGCTTGGTGTTGGATAAAGTAGGCATCAAGGGGAATTTCCGGAATTACCTGGAAGCCATGTACAGAGCTCCGCAGGCGAGGGTACATACCCCAGGCTTTATATCTGCTCCAATACATTTACAGAAAGGAACAAGACAAGGGTGCCCTCTTTCGCCGTTGTTATTCAATTTAGCATTGGAACCCTTGGCGAGACATCTGATCAAATCCCCAATATACCAAGGAATAAGTGTAGGCAAAATGGAACAGAACCTGGTATGCTTTGCTGATGACCTACTTCTGTTCTTGGACGATCCTAACCATCAGATCCCAAAGATCTTTGAAGCTTTAGAAGGTTTTGGGACATTTCGGGGTTTCCCGAGTTAAAAAGGGGAAATCCCAACTACTAAGCTAGGTTCCAGGACGGAGATCATTCATAAGTCGTTGGAGGTCGAGGTCGCTCAATCACACATTACATATTTAGGGATCAAGATAGGCTTTAGATCTTCTATGGTTTACAAACTAAATTACGACCCCTTATTTGCGAAAATAAAAGCAGAACTTGCTAAATGGATGGATCTTCCCCCTTTCTTTAAAGGGCCGCATTACTTAAAAATGATTAGTTTTGCTAGGTTACTCTTCCCAATTCAAAATATTCCTATTCTTTTTTAAACCAAGGATGAAAGTTTCTAGAGCGATTTGTTGGGTTTTTTGGCAGGGAAAACACCCGGAATAGGCTACAAAAATTGACAGCGGGAGGAAGGGGGGGGCGCAATTGCCAAATATCAGACTATACAATTGTCCGCGATGTGGCCCATATCAGAGAGGGGTTGGGGGTTCAATTAAATTTTCAAATTTGTGACCTTGAATCTCAATTGGACCCCCCGGCCGATAGCCTTACCTCTTCTTTTAGGCCCATCCCCAGGGGTTAAACTAGTGTCATTTAAAGGGATACCCTTGCTACGGAGACATGTGCGAAAGCTTTTGGGAAAGACCCATGCATTTTTCTCCTTTTCTTCCTGTGGAAACCCCCTATTGGCGGGGTGGGCAATGCTTTTTTCACAAATGAGGGAAAAAGGTATTAGGTACCTGGGTGATATTTGTCCGCAAGGTGGAGAGCTTTTTCAGGGGAAACAAATAATGAAAAATTTGAACTGAGTCAAGGTAGTGTTTCGTACTTGCAGTTTAAAACTTTTCTGCAAATCCAAGGTGGTTAATTTGAGGCGTTAGGGGAATCGGAATTTTTATGGATCTCGGAAGATGGGGCAAAGGGACTTTTACCCCGAAATATTTGTGTTTCTCCGTTAGCATTGAAACGCTAGGAGTTTTCCCAAACTATGTACAAAACCGGGAAAATATTTTACAAGACGTAGATGTTTCTAGGAAGATACTGAGAGGAATAGATTTAGTCAGACAGGCAACGACCAATTTTGCAGTGGAGGAGCTGCAGTTTAGAATTGCTCATAGAGCTAAATTTTCGCATTCAAACATCCCATATAAAACCAACCCCCAAAATTGGACCAAATGTCCTAAGTGCCACTTAGATAAAGCGGAAACTGTTCCACTGCCTTTGGTCGTGTCCAGAAATAGTGCGGGTGTGGGCAGAAGTCCTGAAGTTGGTGAAGGACATTTGGAAGGTAGATATTCCCATGTCTCCTCAAGGTCTTGTATTCCCACTATATGGTGAAGGGTAGTAGGAGTGAGGACGTGGGAGAGATTTTGGTCACTGACAAAGGGAATTCATGTCTTGCTGTTAGCGACAAAACGATGCTCCTGAGACAAGGATTCAGCCTTCAACACCAGAAATGACGGAAAAACTTGAGTGTCTTAGGGGTATGTTCCTTATGGAGCGTTTGGGTACAGAAAGGGATAAAGATAGGTGTTCAAAAAAATTTTTCAGGAAGTGGAAACCATTTATTACTAGCACTTTTACTACGTCAGAGATAAAGGAATTGATGGAACCTTTCAAATATATTCAGCATACGACGTGACAGATCAGCTGCAGGGTACACGGGGTAGGTTGGAACCTGCTGGTAGGATACAAGAGAGTAATGTTGGGGTACTAGTTTTGGAGGGGGCGGGGGAGTTGGGGGGGGGCTTGGGAGAAAATATAAAAACCCAGTGGCAGGAGGAGTATTGGATTATTTTTCTTTTGTGATTAAGTCTCACTCGATGCATGACAATTATAGATTTTCCTGGTGTAAAAACTGTTTGATTTTTTAATGTCGTTTGATCTAAGATGTGTTGGAATCTTATTTTGTGATTTTAAATGTTTATTTATTTGTATACTCTGCCTTGTTGAAATAAAAATATTTAAAAAAAAAAAAAACAATTTCTAAGAGACCTGAGTGACTTCAGGGACAATAAGGCCTAAAGTATTGTTGGGTCTAGAAACCTGCAAAGAGAAGCTAATACTTATCTCTCCTCAACAGAGACAGATTTGTCGGACGTTGACCGGGATCAGGGAAAAGTAGTATTCTAGATCTCAGGTTAAACCTAGAAGGAACGGAGGTAGGATAGGGAGGTCAGCGTCATAACAATTTTTAGATTACAAGAACCCCTATCAGTTGAGGGAGAGACCTCACAGCTAAATTACGGACAAAAAACCAGTCAACTAATGTAGATGATATGCAGATCATAAATCTCACAAAAAGTGTTAACAGCAGATGAAATTCGTCTCCTTAAAAAAGGTCTATCCTTTGTTCCAACGACCAAGTTTGACCGCTTCACTTGGACAAAGGATCTGCACCTTTTTGCTCGCAAGCTCCACTGGAAAAAATTCTTTGCTCTTAAAGATCGCAAAGAGAGCATAGAACTAGGAATACCTCTAGACATGGTTGAAGACGTTCGTCTTCTTTATGGCCTCTCAGCAACACCTCAAACTGAATTCGGTAAAGGTCCGTTTACAGATTTAAAGAATAAAAGCATTAAGATGCCTCCACGTAGTGAGGTTTCATGTGTTGACATATTTCTGGAGTCAGTTTTACAGGATCTTGAGAAAATAAAGGGGTCTAAGCTAAAAAATTACTCAGAAGCAGAGATGAAGGCTTTACTCAAACTTGAGATGGACCATGATATCTGTATCAAACCATCCGACAAGGGGGGAAACATTGTAATCATGGACGTCATGCAGTATTGTAATATGTGTGATAGCCTCCTCTCGGATAGGTCATGCTATGAGATTTTACAAAGTGATCCCACGGAAGTATACACGCAGGAACTTAGACAACTTCTAATTGAAGCAATGAGAAACGAAACTATAGATGAGTCCGAATTTAATTTTCTTCTCCCAAAATTTCCGACTATAGCTACATTTTACAGTCTCCCAAAAGTACATAAGGGCACCAATCCTTTAAGAGGACGTCCAATCGTGTCTGGTATTGGAGCCCTGGGCCAGAATTGTGGGGTATACGTGGACAGAATTTTGTCCCCGTTTGTACAATCTTTACCGTCATACACGAGAGACACAATGGATCTCCTTAAACGTCTGGATGGTATCTTTGTGGATGGAACTACATACTTAGCAAGTATTGACGTCGAGTCCTTGTATACATCTATACCCCACGATTCTGGCCTCGAGCTGCCTTTTTTTTTTTTCCTTAAATCACGGGGTTGTCAATTTGATCTGCATAATAAATTTGGTTGAACTGTTGCGGTTCTCACTGACACGTAATTATTTTGTATTTGACGGTAAGATCTTCCACCAGCTGAGGGGTACGGCCATGGGGAGTCCCACTGCACCCAGTTATGCGAATCTGTACCTCAGCTGGTGGGAGACCACGGTCGTGTTTGGCGAGCAGCCACCCCCCTTTGTTGATAAGATTGCCCTTTGGGCACGTTTCATACATGATGTTTTCATCATCTGGAACGGGACAACGGAAGAATTTGCAGGGATGCTGAATTAACTTAATCGCAACACTCTAGGCCTCAGATTCACATCAGAGATCAATATTGAATCCATCTCCTTTTTGGATGTAACAATCTCCAAGTCTTCTACAGGTGAATTGGTCACGAGTATCTTTAGAAAACCAACGTCTACTAACTCACTCTTGAGGTGGGACAGTAATCATCCTGTCCACCTCAAGAGAGGGATACCGCGTGGCCAGTACCTAAGACTTAGGAGGAACTGCACCACAAGGAAGGAATTTGCTGATGCAGCAGTGGATGTCAGAAACGGTTCCAGGTGAGGGCTACCCAGACAGTGTTTTGCGAGCAGCATATCGCAACGACCTTGATAGGGAAAGACAAGACCTATTGTCACCTAATAGGAGCGAGGAGGTAACCCGATCAATGACACGAATAATAGGCACTTTTGACAACGCCTCTGATGAGGTGCGAGAAATTTTACCATTGGTACATTCTTCAAATGGATGAGGACATTAAGGGACATATAGGTGACGCTCCGCAGATTACCTATAGAAGAGGTAGGAATCTGCGAGATCGTCTCGTGCACAGTCATTTTGTGAGACAACAAACCGAAACGTGGCTCAAAAGACCTAAAGGATTTTTTAGGTGTCGAGACTGCGTCGCATGTCCACAAATGGAGAAATGCTCCACTTTTGAGGACACAGACAAGAAAAAACTGTTTGACATTCGCGATTTCATCACATGTAAAACTACACATGTTGTTTATCTTGTCAATTGCGTCTGCGGTATGAAATATGTCGGCAAGACCATACGCCAACTGCGTCGACAGGTCTGCAAACACCTCGGTGATGTGAGGCATCAGAGGGATACACCCGTAGCCAAGCATGTATGGCTTCATCATAACGGCGACATCAATTGCCTGAAATGGATTGGCATTGAAAACATTAAATCTACCATACGTAAAGGGGACATTAATAAAAAACTATTACAGAGAGAAACGTTTTGGATTGTGACGCTGAAAACATACGCGCCTTTTGGGCTTAATGAGTCCGTTGATTATAGCAGTTACATCTAGAGTGATTTCATTTCCAGAGTTGTTTTTTTTTTTTTTCCCCTTGAACATTATCACCCTAGAGAGAATATAAGCATTCGTTCTGTAGTATCAATATGCCTGTGTATGTTGATCTGTATATTATATATTTTAACGATCTATTTGTGAAAACATCCTCTGTGGGTTTGCCTACTTTTTCTTTTTCTTCTCTATTTTTTTTTTACTTTGTTAGTAGCATTGTTTCTATATGCCTTAGCTGCTTCCACTGGTCTTTAGGAGTATCTAATCAGTCTTAAATGTTGCTGTTACCGTTATTTAATCCAGTGGTTTTATTTAATACCACTGTTGATTTGCACCCTGGCCCTTTAAACTCAGCGTGCACACATGCATAGTGTGTTAGCTGTGAGCTGGGGACGCCTAGCTGATTTGACTGTTGCTAGGGGCGGAGTCTGGGTCACATGGGCCGGAACTCAGGAATGCTGATTAGAGGGGCGCGAGATTGAAGCGCCTTCAGCGTCTCTCAGCAGCTGCTTCCTGGAGTGTGGGACGCGCGGGGCCGTACTGGCTCTCACGGGACAGTGTTGGTAACGTGCGCAGGCGACCGTGGCGCCGTGTGTATCGCGCCGGACGCCCCACATATGAGTGGCATTGATTGCCGTTACCGGACATCTGTGGAAGGACTTGCAGGTGATTTCTTATCCACCATTTGAGGTAATTCTCTATTTCAACTTTATCCTTTTTGGAAGATTGCATTGTCTTTCTCAAAGTTGACGAGATTTTTATCTCCTTTGTCTTATAGATAAACTTGTTTATTCTAGGCGATATTGCCATGTTTTGGTAAGATGTCGTGACACTGTATTTGGCATCAGTGAGTGTCTTGGTAGTGAGACAATCACTATCGGTGGACACTTCCCCCTTGTGCGGTCTGTAAGGCCTCGTTCACACGGCTTATTTCAGAACATATTTCATCGGATTGCCGATCGTAAATACGTTCTGAAATCAGTTGAAAATCAGTTGCAAATAAGTGCCACTAAGTGTGGCACGTATTTGTAACTGATTTCCCGACGGATTCACCATCTCCATTCATTGTAGGTGGTGAAACCGTCTGTAAATAATTGACATGCACATTGTTTTTCCGTCCGGATTGCCGTCGTCAATCCGCGGCGGCAATCCGGCACGGGAATACGCGTCGTGTGAACGACGAGCCGTATTTTCTTTTGAAATCAATAGAAAATAGGCTGTTACTTATTTCTGACTGATTTGCCGACGGATTGACGATCGTCAATCCGTCGGCAAATCCGCGGCGAAATAAGCCGTGTGAACGAGGCCTAAGTCTCCCTGTGACATAAGTTTACTCTTGAGTCCAAGTATCTTTTCTGGACTATTGATACCACACTCCTTAGGTATTATCATTCTTGTTGTGGCTGCATATTTTACTTTTATGTTTAGGTGCACAATTTGGGTGTTCATTTGAAGTGTGTGGTGCTGGTATTATTGGTGCACTTTCCACATCCTCCTGTCTCCCCCACTTTCCACATGCCCCCTTAGTAACATGCCCCCTTAGTAACATGCCCCTGCAGTAATATGCCCTTTTAGTAATATGCCCCCTTAGTAACATGCTCCCTTAGTAATATGCCCCCTTAGTAACATGCTCCCTTAGTAACATTCTCCCTTAGTAATATGCCCCTCCAGTAATATTCACCCTTAGTAACATGCTCCCTTAGTAATATGCCCCTTTAGTAATATGCCCCCTTAGTAATATGCCCCTTAGTAATATGCCCCTCCAGTAATATGCCCCTCCAGTAATATGCCCTTTAGTAATATGCCCCTCCAGTAATATGCCCTTTAGTAATATGCCCCTTTAGTAATATGCCCCTCCAGTAATATGCCCCTCCAGTAATATGCCCCTTTAGTAATATGCTCCTTTAGTAATATGCCCCTCCAGTAATATGCCCCTTTAGTAATATGCCCCCTTAGTAATATGCCCCCTTAGTAATATGCCCCTCCAGTAATATGCCCCTCCAGT
This sequence comes from Phyllomedusa bahiana, assembly GCA_025379985.1. Lineage (NCBI taxonomy): Eukaryota > Metazoa > Chordata > Amphibia > Anura > Hylidae > Phyllomedusa > Phyllomedusa bahiana. The sequence continues at coordinate 62,182 of JAODAL010017192.1, read as the reverse complement.
AATATGCCCCTCCAGTAATATGCCCCTTTAGTAATATGCCCCTCCAGTAATATGCCCCTCCAGTAATATGCCCCTTTAGTAATATGCTCCTTTAGTAATATGCCCCTTTAGTAATATGCCTCTTAGTAATATGCCCTTTAGTAATATGCCCCTCCAGTATTGGATAAATACAACCCCTCTTGTAGTGGCCAGGTTTAAAAAAAAAAAAAAAAAAAAAAAAGAGAGAGAGGGGAGAACGTTACCACCTTTTTCCCCACCCCCGCAGAGCTTCCCCCTCCCAGCCCCCCGTTTAGACCGAGCGGCACAGGGGGTGTGACGACACTCCCCCCCTGCATAAACCCCCCTGGCCCGCTAAAAAAATTGTAGGTGCGGAGCTCGTGAGAAACCCCATCTACAATGATAGGGAAAGAAAGGGCGGAATGCACCGCCCCGCTTCTCCCCTAGTAAATGCGGGCCGCACGCGGTGTGCAGCGGTATTTTCGCAACCGCCGGATAAAGGGGCCCGGGTCAAGCAATCCGAACCGCCCCGGACAAAACACCAGGGGGGCCCGGCACCCATGTTCCCAAAGGGGCCCCCGGACCAGCAGGGGATCCCAAAAAGGGCCCCGGGTCCCGGTCCGCGGCCCAGTTTTTGGGGAACCCCTGCTAAACCTAAACAGCCGGAAAAACCTGTAAATGCGTAAAATAAAATCCCCCTTTAGTTTTTTACAGCATATTTCCATAAAAAAGGGACATTTATGTGGGGGAATTTGGGACCCCCATTTACAAAAGGGGAAAATTTTATCTTAATCCCCATAACATACCAAATATAAAATAGTTATAAGCTTTGTTCCTAAGAAATAGAAACAGAATAGCATAAAGATCCTGTTAAGTAGACACTGTGACAGAAAAAGCAGTAACAAATAAAATAAAACATAGGGCCTTAAACTTAAGAATTTTTTCCCCCTAAAAAAAAAACCAGATGGGGGTTTTAAAGTTTTTTAACGAGGAACTTGAAAAATTAACTTTTTAATAAATTTAAAACGAAAGTTTAAACCCAAATTTTTCCTTTCGAGGAAATTTTCCCGGGAAAAAAAACATTTATCTTACCCTTTAAATGCATGTTCAGTCTTTTTTGTCTAGATTTTTGGGTAGCGTTTTTTTTCAGGCCCAAAAACGCTTAAAACCCCCAGGCCGGGTTGTCCCCCTTTCTTTGAAGGCATATTTTTAAGGAGGGGGAAATCACCCCCCATGAGAGCAAAGAAACCCTTTGCAAAAGGATGGTTTTGGGAGCAAACCACCAGGGATGGGGTTTTTTGGTTTTTACAAGTAAGATGGGCAAAACATTCTAACGAAGGGGAAATTTCGTTTGAATTTAAAGGAAAAAACTTGGGTTCGGAACGAAAGCCCGAATTTTGGGGGTCCTTCGGGTGAACGAAGTGTGTTTTTTATTGAAAAAAAAGGGCTGCGAGCACATGGCGTTACATGGGGAAAAGGGCACCCCTTGGGGGGAAGAAGGGCATAGCCGCATGACATTTGCAGAGGGGAAGCCAATCGAAAACCCGGGCGGGTTCTGGGGACTCACCGCCAAAAAAAAATAACCCGAGCGCGCCCGGGACTCAAAACCCTCTCACAAAAACTGAGGGGGAAAGGGTTTGCTGTTTGGGGGTGATACCTTTTTTCTGAAGAACTAAATTTTTACACACGAATTTTTGGGGGGTGTCTCACTTGCCCCTCAGAGACTTTTTCCTAAATTTCTATTTTTTGTTTTTTTTGGGGTTTTTTGGGATCTGAAATCCATGTCCCGTCCACGCAGCGGGCATATAAAATTCAATATCCAAGGGGGATCTAAGCCATTTCCTTTTGGGAAATTTCATTTAAAAAAAAACCCGCGTTTTAAACAATAAAAATTACCATTTTCATTTTTGTTTCTAAATTTTCTATTGCGCAATTTACATCCGGGGGGGGTTAATTAAGCTTTTGTTTTTGCGGGTGTCCCTGACAAAAATAAACCCTTATTTTTCAACCCCAAATATATATTTTTTTTTTGGGTACCCAAAAAAATTTTCACAAGCAAAGGTTAATTAAAAATTTTATCTCTTGTTTTTTGGGGCGTAAAAAAATACCCCCTTGTAACACGCTACAAAGCTACTGGGTTTGTGGTGGCTAAATTTCTATTGGCGAAATTTTTACATCCGGGGGTTTAATTAAGCGTTTTTTTTGGGGTGTTGCTGAAAAAAAAATAAACCGTTTTTTTAAAACGCCAAAAAATATATTTTTTTTGGTACCTAATTCAAAAAGAAAAGGGTTTTAATTACAATTTTATCTCTTTTTTGGTGGCGTAGAAAATAAAACCATTGTAACACCCTACAAAAGCTACTGTTTGTGGGGCCCTCAATTCAATTGCGAAATTTACATCCGGGGGTTTTTAATTAACGTTTTTTTTGGCGGGTGTCTGACAAAAAAAACCCCCTTTTTTAAAACGCCAAATAAAAAATTTTTTTTTTTGGGTACCAAATTCACAAAAAAAGGGTTAAATTTAAAATTTTTTAATTCTTGTTTTTGGGCGTAGAAAATACGCCATTTTAACACCCCTTAAAAAGCTACTATTTGTGGGGGCTCAATTCAAATTTGCGCAATTTACACCCGGGTTAATTAAGCGTTGTTTTGCTGGGTCTGACAAAAAAAAACCGTTTTTTTTTAAAACGCCAAATATATATTTTTTTTTTTGGGGTACCAAATTTCACAAGAAAAAGGTTAATTACAATTTTATCTCTTTTTTGTGGGCGTAGAAAATAAAACCTTTGTAACACGCTACAAAGCAACTTTTTGTGGTGGCTCAATTCAAGGGCGCAATTTACATCCGGGGGTTAATTAAAGCGTTGTTTTGCTGGTGGGGCTGACAAAAAAAAACCGTTTTTTTCCAAGGGCCAAAATAAATATTTTAATTTTTTTGGCCCCCTTTAATTTCCCACAAGAAAAAGGTTTAAATTTTACAATTTTATCCCCTTTTTGTGGGGCCCTAAAAAAATAGCCTTTGTAACACGCTAAAAAAGCTACTAGTTTTGTGGTGGCCCCTTTCCCTATTGCGCAATTTAAACACCCCAAGGGTTAATTAAGCGTTTTTTTGCTGGTGTGCTGAAAAAAATAAACCGTTTTTTTTAAAAGGGCCAAATAAATTTTTTTTTGGGGTTAGCCAAATTCAAAAAACCAAATTTTTAATTAAAATTTTTTAATCTCTTGTTGTGGGGCGTGAAAATAAACCATTGAAAAACACCTACAAAGCTACTATTTTTTGGGGTTTGGCTCAATTCTATTGCGAAATTTTACATCCGGGGGGTTAAAATTAAGCTTGGGTTTTGCTGCTGTGCGGGCCCAAAAAAAAAACCCGTCTTTTTAAAGGGCCAAAAAATATTTTTTTTTTTGGTAGCCAAATTTCACAAAGAAAATTTAATTAAAAATTTTTCCCTTTTGTTGGGGTTGGCGTAGAAAATAGGGCCCTTGAAAACACCTAAAAAGCAAATGGGTTTGGGGGGCCCTAAATTCTATTCCCGAAATTTAAAAACATCCGGGGGTTAATTAAGCGTTTTTTTTGGCTGCTGTGCTGACAAAAAAAAAACCGCCCTTTTTCAAAACGCCAAATATTTTAATTTTTTTTTGGGGGAAACCCCAATTCACAAGAAAAAAGTTAATTAAAATTTAAAAAACTCTTGTTGGGTGGCGTAGAAAATACACCATTGTAACCCGCTACAAAAGCTACTATTTTGGGGTGGTGGCCCAATTCTTTTGCGCAATTTCTTTGGGGGGGGTTTTAATTAAGCGTTTTTTTTGTTTCCTGTGCTGAAAAAAAATAAACCTTTCTTTTTCAACCCCCGAAATATATAAATTTTTTTTTGGTAGCAAAAATTCACAAGCAAAGGGTTAATTAAGCCTGTTTTGGTTGTTTTTACATTTATAAAACACACAGTGCTTGAAAAACGACACATACAATTTAAAATTTTTCCGGCCTTTTTGTGGAGCGAAATTATACCCAAAAGGGGTTACCCAAGCTTTTTACGGGGTTTTAAATTTGGATAAAAAAACAGGGTGTATATTTATCATAATAAAAAATTTTTTAACCTTCATCAAACATTTTCCCGTACATTTTGAACAAACAGTATGTCAGACAGAGAGGGTGGCAGGCCCTGCAACGCAGTGGCAGTGGCAAAAAAAAATTTCTGAAAGGGGGCCCCCCCGGAAACACAGCAAGGGGACTCGCAGCGGGGGGTCATTTGGGTGGGGGCCAAACAACTCCTCTGCCCCTTCTAGGGGCCGGTGTTTTTTTTCACCCAAACCCCAAGGGTTCTTGATTGGTTACTATCTTCCTCTTCCCCCCCAAAGATAAACACTGAAAAAACCCCCCCCACCAAGAGTGGGTGGGAACCTCAGACACAACATTTAAATTCCCCAGGGCCCCGGGGAGCGGGTCAGCGGCCCTCACCTGCCCTTTCCAGCCCGCCTCTGCCCCTTTTTCCATTTTCCCCCCCAGCCGGGATCTCAAATTTGGCCCGGGGCTCACGCCACTAAAATAGCGAGGATGAACATTTGAGGGGGGCCCAGTAAAGCAGCTACTTGGCGGGCGAAAAAAGGGGGCCAATATCCCCAGTTCTTGCAGTGGGGTCGGCAAAGAATGTTTGTGGAGAGTGGCAAGGTGGGGTAAAGTGGTGAGAGGTCAGCCTGGGCTTACCAAGACCGGGGGTTTGGGGAAAAGAAAGTGACAAGAAACACAAATAGAGGGATGAGGGTACCGACCGAAAATTTGGGGACCCGGGGTAAGAAAGGGGCCTTTCACCGTCGGGGAGAAAGGGCGCAGTTGCGCGCAGGCAGGGGCGCACCCAGCAAGGGGGTTTGTTTTGGCCGGAAAAGTCCAGCAGGGAAACAGCAGTGTGATTGGGGAAAGCCAACGGCCACGGTAAAAACCCGCTTGGGCAGGTCCAAAACAGAAACGGCACAGGGCTAAAGCGAGGAAAGGGGCGGCAGTATCACCAGTGGGGACGTTGGGGGAAAAATTCAGCATACCGGCAGTGTGGTTTTTCTTTGGGTATATATGGGTAAAATTGAAAGAATTTTGGGGGCAAAAAGGGGAAGCGGGGCCCGGGGGAGCTAACTTTTGGCCCAACAAGGGCCCCTCTGGCGTCAACAATGCAGCGCCCCCATCCGGGGGCCCGGGGGAAAACGTGGCTCAAAGTGGTGGCCCAAACCCGCCCTGAAAGCACAGCAAGGGCCAGGGGCACGAAACCCCTTTTCCCACCGTAAAGGGTTTCCACCACCCCGCAAAAGGCAGCTGTTTCCCCTTTGAAAACCTCTCCGGGTCCAATGCTCCTGCCCTCGCTACCCCATGGCGCCAGCATCGTTTCAGAAGGGGCGTTTTGTAAAGAGACAAACAGTATGCTTTCCAAAACCATCCTAAGGTGAAAGCAGCTGACCGTGCCCCTGCCCCAATTTTTTGGTTTGGGTTTCCTGCGGGGTCCCCCCCCCTTTTCCCCCAAATGGGGGGACTCTGCACCAAATTCAGAAACCCAAATGGCTTGTCCCCAAAAGCCGAAAAGGGGGAATTTTCCAAAGGGCCGTAATTTTTTTTCCCAAAAAAGGGCGTCCCCAGCACTTCATAAAAATGTAAAAACAAAAGGGGGTTTCAGTCCTTAGCTTTTCGTTTTTTTTTCCAAGGTAAAACCGGCAGCGTGGGGGACGTCTGGAGTTTGGTAACAAACGGCAGGGGCCAGTACATTTCCTTTAACGGCCCCACTGGGGGGAATGTGTTTCCTCCCCAGGCACACCCAACAACTTGGACAGGAGACGCCGTTTTTCTCCCCCCATTTTGTCAAACGTGCCCTTTTGCGCCAATTCCCCCTTCCTCCTCCCCCAAACCAAACCACCACCATCTCAGCCCCCCAAACAAGTACTGCCCCCATCAAAACCACAGGGTGAAAGGGCACAGCGGTGCCCACGCAGTTCTACACCAAATTTCCCCTCGGCGAACAAGTCACAAAGGGGGGAACTGCCCCCGCGTCATGAAGCAAAAAGAAATCGATTTTGGGGCCCTTTTCCTCCCGCCCCAACTGCAAATGGGGAAACCTTTGGTGCCCGGACAATGGGGAAAAACTTTGGTTTTCCGGGGCGGGAAAACCGAGGGGGGAGGGGCCATGGCCCTGCAGGGCGCAGGGTGTTTCAATCGGGTTTTAAAAAAAGGTTCCTGAAGCCCTTCCACCGATTTTCAGAACATTCTAAAATTTGGCCAGGAAACTGTGCTTTCCCTTTTTTTCCATTCGTCCAAACCAGGAAAAAACCCCCTCCGATTTGCAGGGGCCCAAAAAACGCCTCCCCCAAAAACGCTCGGGATATGCGTTTTTTTCCCCCCCGCGGGAATTCCAGCCTGCACATGGGGGAACCGCCCTTATGAACAAGAAAAGGGCCATTAACGTTTTTTTGGGATGACCCAAAAGGCAGCCCAGAATACTCCCCTGTGTAATTTTGAGTCAGCCAGTGGCACTCATTCGTACCCCTTTCCCGTTTTTTTAAGGCCTTTTCGAGGGGGCCCCACGTTATTTGTAGCCCGCCGGGACAAACGGGTTTAATAACGCCCCTTTCCCACTGCTTCATGCCCCTGGAACAGATCCCGAAAAAATCTGCCCGGGGCGGGGGACGGGAAAGGATGGGCGACTAAAATCCCGGGGGCCCACATGACCCGGGGGGGGAATTTAAAATGGGGGAGGGGAGGAGGGGGACTTTTGAGCGAAGCTTTGCGGTGAAATGAGTGGATTTTCAAACCCCAGGTGACAAAAAAAGGGGGAAAGCAGACAGCTGGGGGGAAAGGTATGGAGATGAGGAAGACAGGAGATGACCCCCCCAAAAAGCACCGTGGCAGTAAACAGGGGAAAATGGAGGCGGGAGCCCCCGGAGTCACTTGTGCAGTTTTCCCCCGAAAGCATGCTTTTTTTGCCGGCAAGTGACAGCCGAATAGCCATCCCGGAAAGGGGGATGATTTTCGGCTTTTCCCCCAAAAATTGGACCCTCCCCCGGGGGCCCAAAAAAAAAGGTGACCCTTTTTTACCCCTTTGAGAAGGAAGAAAAAAACTCAAATACTATAGGAAAATCCCCCGGGGAATCAGGGGGGCCCGCTGCCTATTTTCGGCATCGTCCCTCCTCTGACAGGTCGGGGCCCGGGGGGGTTTCCCACGCTCACGTACTACTCCGGGGCCCTGCGGGGGGAAGGTGGGGGGAGGAGCTCCCCAGCTCCACCCAGCAGAAACCCAAGGGGTCTGGATTTCACTAATAGCACTTCCTTCACTCCCCCCCCCCCTAGGGGAGGGGGGGCATCACCAAAGCAGCAGCAGCAGGACAGGGAAAAACCCCGGAAAACCAACAGGTTGGGCCTACTTGGACGCACTCTGCCCCCCCCCATTTAAGAAGACCCGGGGGGGAAACCTACAGGGAAACCCAAAAACCGGTTGTGGGGCCCCGCAATTTGCCGAGTTTGCAGGGAAAGAAGCTTTTCCCTCCCGGGGCCAGTATGTGGCATCAAAGGGGGTTGTTCATGCGGCGGGGGCCACGTTACCCCCAAGGAAAACCCCCGTTTTTCCCACAAATTTTGAACGACTAAACCTTTTGTAAAAGATAAATCGGGCCTTGGATCCCCAGGTTTTCCCCCCACACCAATCCCCTTGGGGCCAGTCGGGGTTTCAAACTACCTGCCTCAGCCACTTTTCTGATCCCGGGGCCCCCCGGGCCTAAATGCCAAAAAACATCTGCTGATTTTTTCTCCACCCCTTTTGCCTACCCCCCCGGGCTTTACCAGGGATTTGGGTTTTTTGGCCAAAAAACCCCCAACCCTTCAACACTCGTCATTGTCCCACTCTATTGCCCCTTTCTGCTGCTGCTTTTCCCCGGGTTCCCCTTTTACATCCACACTGTGCCCCGTTGTCCCACTCTGCGGCCCTGGTACTGTTTTGCCACCTCCAGAATGTCATTGGGGCCCACTCTTGACCCCCATGCTGTTGCTCCTGTCATCCCCTTTCCACTCTTTTCCCTTTTGTCCCAACTCGCCGGGACCTCATGCTGCTGCCCCCCCCTTTGCCCTTTCCGCTCTCAGTAAATTGGGGCCGCTCTGGGCCTAATACTTTTTTGGGCCACCCAAAATTTGTAAATTTTTGCCCCCTCTCTGACCTAAATTCCTGCTGTTTGTGCCCTCCTGTTGTGCCCCCACACGTGTCATTGTGCCACTGTCTGACCTCATGCTGCTGCCGTGGCTGCTCCTGCCCTCCACCCCTGGGGCCCTATTTCCTGTTTTTTGCCACCCCCCAAGAATTGTCCTTTGTGCCACTTTCTGACCTCAATGCTGCTGAGGGGCCCGCTGCCTTTGGCCCTCCACACTGTGCCCATTGTCCCAAACTGTCTGACCCTTAAAGCTGCTGCTTTTTGCTCCTGCCGGGGCCCTCCACACTGTGCCCATTGTACCCTTTTTATTGGCCTATTCCTTTTTTTGCCAGCTCCAAAATTTTTGTAAATTGGGGCCACCCCCCTAAACCCAAATGTTTGTTTCCCAAACCGTGCCTCCAACTTTTGGTCATGTCCACCGGGGGGGCCCTGGTACTTTTTTTTGCCATTTCCCCAGAATGTCATTGTCCCCACTGCCCCGGGACCTCATTTTCCCTGGGCTGCCCGGGCCGCCCCCCCCCTCCACCCCTCTGCCCAACAAAATGTTGCCACCCTGGGCTCTCATTTTTTTTTTTTTTCCAGTTTTTTGGCGGGCCATGATTTTAAACCCGGGCCTAGGGTTCCTTTTCATTTTTTTGGGTCATTTTCCCCCCCCATAAGTCCCCAAAGGCTTTTTTAGGGTGAAGCGATTCTAAAGCGGGGCGGCAGTCTTTTCCCGGGTCATACTAAAACACAAATTGTATAAAGGGCCCAAAACCCAAAAGTTTCCCTCTGCATTTTTAACCCCCCCCCCCCCAGGGCAACAACTTTCCCTCAGCACCCGCAGGCCCTGGGCGGGCCGGGAAATAGCTTTTTTTTTTTAAACTTTGATTGGGTGCCGAAGTAATTTCACCGAAACGATTTTTTGTCGGAAAATTCGGGAAGTGACCGAACCAAATTTTTTGAGAAATTCCCCCATCTCAAATTTAACAAGTTTAAAACTGGGAAACCCCAGTGATGGGCTTTTTTAAATTAAACCCAAACAAAATTTTCGTCAGAGGACAAATTTTTTCCCTTTTTAAAAACATCGAAAACCTGCTGTGGGGGTCGGGGTAAATTTGGGAAATATTTTAAAAAAACCTTTCGGGGGAGGCCCGGAGGAAAAATTCCCCAAAGGGGCCCTTGAAAAATTTTTTCTTTTTAGTTTTTAAAAAAATTTTTTTCTCAAAATTTTACATCCCGGGGCCAAAAGGGAGAAAGGTGCTTGGGTTTGGGAAAATATTTGCTTTCAATAAAATCATTATATCTAGATAAAGGGGTTTCCGGGTTAGCACAGAGCCTTTAAAGGGTCATGAAAAACTGGGAAAAACCCAACTGGAGAGCCCCTTTAAAGGAATGCCCTAAGGGGGTTTGCTTCCAGATCCAGAATCTTTGAAGATAGTTTCTGGACCTCCTCTTCTAAGACTGTGTTAGCGTCAATGAGAAGATTATGTGACATCGCAAACTCCACCATCTTTTTCTCAACATGTTGTGTTCTAGAGATAAGTATTTGAATGTCCATTCTAAAATTTCCCATCATTTTTTTAAAGTCACTTTGGAGGGTTTCTCTGGTGATCCACATCCACAGAGGAAAGGGCCTGTCTGTCTCTGTCTTGTGAGTGCGTGGGTTTGAAAGAATTCTGTCATTTTGGTGGGATGGGTTTGTTCTTTCTCTTTGAGTCACCCCCTATTATGAAATCGTAAAATGAAGGATCCTCTTATTTTTTTGTCTTTGTTTACCACACCACCGTTCCCCCACAGAGAACAGTGTTTAGAGGTGTATAGTCCTAATTTTCATTCGAGCCTGCTCTGTTTTCAGAAAAGGGAAATATTGTTCCAGGGACTTGACTTTATCTAAATTACAATGAAATTTAGAGCTTTAATTAAAAAAACAGTTCCTACCCCCTTCATTGTACAAACACGATGGATAGTGTCTGCAGGCCCTGCACTCCTATAATGCGACATCGGACCCTGCCTTTTATTACACTGGCACCTGAGGTAGCGGTGAAGGGTATGATACCAGTTGCTTGCAGGTACCGCTCCGCCGGGATGCTATGGCACTCCTCGCTGTACACGAGACCTCATGGTCAAGATGGCGGACCTCCCGAGCAACGTTGCGCCACCTCTTCAGCAGTCCCATGCCTGACACAGAGACATTGGGCTCCGTCCTGACAAGCAGTCACTCACTGCCTCGCTGCGAAGCTCAGGTGAATCCTCGGGTGGGTAAGTACTGGGGCAGACGGGAAGCAGCGGCAGCATTGTGATCCTCGGTGCCCGGCTCCACAATGGCGACGTGCTCCAGCAGTCAAACGAGGGTCTCACACCGAGTGAATCCTTTACAGAGACTTGAATCTGCTCACCCGGAATATTGGCGACAGGGAACACTAAAATCTGGTCTAAGATATGGGCTTATTTAAGCCGTTTTAGCAGAAATTTCCTCAGATCTGGCAGCATGCAGGACCAATTCATGCCCCCATGGTGAATGCCATTAAAAAATCTCTGGAATCAAATTTGCATTTTTTTAGCTGGGGGGAGAGGATTGGTTTGCCTCCTAAAATTTGGTATCTCAAAAAAATGCTATTTTGTGTTTAAATGTAAGTTTCCCTTAACAAAAATTATAAAAATTGATGTTCGTGTTACCATCCTTAGAGATGAGCGAATTTCTCAAAAATTCGATTCGCTGTGTTTTAGTATGATACACACATAACAGCCACCGCTCTTAGAATCGCTTCACTCTAAAATTCCCTTGGCACTTACGGGGGCAAAACTGACCAAAAAACTGAAGTGGGAATGCAGCCTGACAAAGTCATGTCAGCTCTAGCTGGAAAGAAACAAGCTGAGGGATAAGATACTACAATAGCATCAAACAACACAATAGTAGGTTCCTAGAGCCGGCACAGTTCGCAGCACAATAAGGGGTCACAGCAGGGGTCACTCCACGAGGCCAGAGCTTTACACTCTCACCAGATGTTTCCACAGAATATGACAGAACCTGCTCTGTTAAACGCTGATACATGTAGAGGCCCCCCGAATGAGTGGAGAGGGTGTCGGCAGTAATTTTGCATTGACGTCACTGATCATTTTGCCCGTCCTTTGATCCATCAGTGTCCCCTTTCAATCGTCAATAATCAATCAGTATTGCTGAAGCAAAAAACAAACAGGAGTTGATCTAAAACAGAAATGACGAGTAAATGGGATATTTGCATGTCTTCTGTGTTCTGTATCCACTCCTGCTTTTGGCTGGATAATCCTGATCCTTCCCATTCCTTCTGACAGGTGAAAAGAAGGGGAAAACCAAACATAGTGGCAACATCATAGAATGTTGGTGGGTGGAAAAAGCATTAGGAAACCACAGTGTGTTCCAGTGAGACAGCGGTCAGTTGGCAGCAGCATCAGTAGGCCACAGAGTGGCAAATGACAGATTGAGGAAGTGGCAGCAGAATCAGTAGGCCACAGAGTGTCACAAAGATAGAGTCTAGAGGTGGCGGCAACATGAGTAGAGAAAAAGATTGGCACAATGACACAAGGTGGAGGTAACGGCAGCAACAGCAGCAGCATGAGGTCATAGAGTGGCACAATGACAAATTCTGTAGGTGGCAGCAACATCAGGAGCCCACAGATTGGCACAATGACACAGTGTGGTGACGGCAGCAACAGCAGCAGCATGAGGTCATAGAGTGGCACAATGACACAGTGTGGAGGGGATGGCAGCAACAGCAGAAGCATGAGGTCATAGAGTGGCACAATGACAGTGTGGAAGTGATGGCATCAACAGCAGAAGCATGAGGTCATAGAGTGGCACAATGACACAGTGTGGAGGTGACAGCAGCAACAGCAGCAACATGAGGTCACAGATTGGCACACTGACAGAGTGTGGAGGTGACGGCAGCAGCATCAGCAGCGACAGCAGCAGCAGCAAGAGGTCAGAGAGTGGCACAATATCAGAGTGTGGAGGTGGCGGCAGCAGCAGCAGCATGAGGTCAGAGAGCGGCACAATGACACAGTGTAGAGGTGACGGCAGAAGCAACAGCATGAGGTCATAGAGTGGCACAATGACACAGTGTAGAAGTGAAGGCAGCAACAGCAGCAGCATGAGGTCATAGAGTGGCACAATGACACAGTGTGGAGGTGACGGCAGCAACAGCAGCAGCATGAGGTCATAGAATGGCACAATGACACAGTGTGGAGGTGGCGGCAGCAACAGCAGCAGCATGAGGTCACAGATTGGCACAATGACAGAGTGTGGAGGTGACGGCAGCAGCATGAGGTCAAAGAGTGGCACAATGACACAGTGTGGAGGTGACAGGAGGAACAGCAGCAGCACGAGGTCACAGATTGGCACAATGACAGAGTGTGGAGGTGATGGCAGCAGCATGAGGTCAGAGAGTGGCACAATGACAGAGTGTGGCGGTCGCGGAAGCAGCAGCAGCATGAGGTCAGAGAGCGGCACAATGACAGAGTGTGGAGGCGGGTGGCAATGCCAGTCCCTGGTAAAGATGGTGGGAGGCAGATGGAGCAACTGGCAGCAGATGTGTGGCATCAGGCGGGTGGCAGCATCAGAATAGTGGCTGAGGCAGGTAGTTTGAATCCAGACTCATTTCTCAAAGTTTTGGGGAGGCGTCGGCTGATCTAATCTGATGTATAAGGCATCGGTGTGTGGTAATCCTGGCCGATCCACGCCTGATTCATCTTAAAAAAGGTCAGTCGCTCCACATTTCGGGTGGACAAGCAGGTTCTCTTTGGGGTAACGATGGCCCACACTGCACTGAACACCTGCTCTGATGCCACACTACTGGCCGGGCAGGACAGCTTCTCCAGTGCAAATTCGGCAAGTTGCGGCCACACAACCAGTTTGGCTGCCCAGTAGTCCAGCGGATCTTCTAACTGGGGTGGCAGAGTGCTGTCCAAGTAGGCCACCACCTGCTGGTTTAGGGTCTGCTCCAGGTCCTGCTGCTGCTGAGTATTCTCCTAACTAGGTGGGTGAAGGAAGCTGCTATTCAACGACTCCAGACTTAGACTGCTGCTGATGGAGCTGCTACTGCTCCTACCCCCCCACTGTCACTAGCCAGGCAAATCAGCATGCTGTGGGCCATCTGTGCAAGTGACTCTGAGGGACTCCCTGCCTCCATCTCCACTGTATACTGCCACGGTGCTTCTGGGTCATCTGCCTCTTCTTCCTCATCTCCCTCTACCTCCTCCGGATGCTCCTGCTCCTCCTCTCCTGTCACCTGAGTAGAAAAACCACTCATTTCACCAGACACTGCTTGTGCTCCAACGTCCTCCTCCTCCTCCAGTTCAGCCCCCCTGTACTCATGTGGCCGTGAGATGTAGGCGCCAGGTCTCCGGTCCCCTGTCCAGACAGATTTTGCAGCATCTGTTCAAGGACATGAAGCAGTGGAATGACGTTATTCATCCCGTAGTCCTGGCGACTGACAAATAACATTGCCTCCTCAAAGGGCCTGAGCAAGCGGCAGATGTCACGCATGAGCTGCCACTGGCTGACAACAAAGTTACACAGGGGAGTACTCCTGTCCGCCTGGATCATCAAAAATTCGTTAATGGCCTTTCTCTGTTCATACAGTCGGTCCAACATGTGGAGGCTGGAATCCCAAAGGGTGGAAACATTGCATATTAGCCTTTGTTGAGGGAGGCCGTTCTGCCGCTGCAACTCAAGGAGGGTGTGCTTGGCTTTGTAGGAATGGTAAAAGTGCATGCACAGTTTCCTGGCCATTTTTAGAATGTCTTGAAGATGGGTGGAAGACTTCAGGAAACTTTTTACAACCAGATTGAACACGTGCTCCATGCAGGGCGCATGGACCATCGCTCCGCGGTGCAGTGCGGACACCATGTTCCTATTTGCAGTTGGTGCGGAGAAAGCCAGGAATCGATTTCTTGTTGCATGACGCAGAGCAGTTCCTCCCCTGTGTGACTTTGTTCGCCCCGGCAAACCAGGTGTAAAACTGCTTGACACCGCTGTGCCCTGCATATGTGGTATGATGGAGCAGCACTTAGACTGGTGGTGGCTGAGGTGGTGGTGGAGGAGGAGGCGGACATTGGCGCAGGAGATGCAGTTTAACAACGTGGAGGAGAAAGCTACGTCTCCTGTCCAAGTTGTTGGTGTGGCTGGGCAGGAAGCACATTCACCCAGTGGGCTGTAAAGGACATGTACTGTCCCTGACTGTAATTACAGCTCCACACGTTGGCACTGCTGTGCACCTTGGAACAAACCCATAGGCTCAAGGACTGGCCCACCTTCTGTTCTACATATGTGTGAAGGGCTGGTACTGCCTTTTTGGAAAATAAATCACGGCTTGGAACTCTCCACCTCGGCTCGGCACAAGCCATTAGTTCTCTGAACGGTGCAGAGTACACCACTTGGAAAGGGAAGGACTGCAGTTAGAAATGGGCGAATTTCTCAAAAATTTGTTTCGTCAACTTCGCCAAATTTTCCGACAAAATCTGTTTTCGTGTTAAAAAAACAGCTATTTACTGGCTGCAGAGAGTGCTGTAGAACATTGTGCCCTGCTTAAATAAGCAGAGGGAACTTGGTATTGTCTTCATACAATGCTGTGTTTAATATGACACGCACATGACTGCTGCCGCTCTTAGAATCGTTTCACTCTAAAATTCCCTGGTCACAGACAGGGGCAAAACTGACCAAAGAACTGAAGAGGGAATGCAGCCTGATAAAGTCATGGCAGCCCCAGCTGGAAAAAAACATGCTGAGGGCTAAGATCCTACGATAGCGTCAAAGAACACAGTAGTAGGTTACTGGAGCCACCACAGATCGCAGCACAGTAAGGGGACGATGTCAATAGCCATGCTAGGGAGCGTAATCTAAGCAGGTCCCGGTTTTCACCAGAGCCCGCCGCAAAGCAGGATGGACTTGCTGCGGCGGGAGTTTACCAGGTCGTTACCCCTGATGTTATATGCTTGCGGTGGCAGCCGAGGTTTAGAGAGGTACAAAATCGTAAGGCAAACTCGGAGTCGGGGACAAACGTAAGGTCAGGACAGCTGGCAAGGATTGTGGTCAAGGGACGGAGGCAAGAGGTATGGTACACGAGATGACAGACAAGGCTCAAGGAGGAGGCGGAGGCGGAGGCGGTTTTTCCTGTCTGTAATTTGGACATAAGATTCACATTCTTCATACTGAAGAAGCTCATCCAAAGCCAGTTTTGCAGCATTTGCTTTTGCTTCACCATTCCAGTTTTGTACTAAATTCCATCACTGATGGCACCGAATGCAAAATAAGCAGCTAAAACATTCCCTGTGGTAAGGGTCTCCTTCAGTTCAAGTACGCTGCATTTTAAAAAATTGGTGTCACGCAGAAACTGGATTCAAACTAACTTGTTTATGCTTCAAAATAAACAGCGTTGTAACGTTTTTAGGTATTAATGATTAAGCTGATGAAGGTAGAATTTCCTTGGCCAAAAATGGTTTCAGAACGTTAGCAAACTGAATACGGAGGATTTCTCTATAGTACTTGAGTTTGTCCCTTGGACCGGTAGCGAGGGTCCAAGTGGGTGGAGAGCCAGAAGTCATCCCTATGCCGGATGGTGACTATTCGGCTGTCACTAGCTAGGGAAATTAGCATGTATTCTGCCACGGTGCTTGGGGGTGCTTGGGGGACAGTGGGACAATGACAAAGTGTGGAGTTCACAGCAGCAGCCACAGCAGCAGCATGAGGTCAGAGAGTGGCACAATGACATTCTGGAGGTGGCAAAAACAGGAGTAGGCCACAGAGTGGCACAATGACAGATTGTGGAGGACACGGCAGCAGCAGCAGCATGGGGTCAGAGAGTGGCGCAATGACAGGGTGTGCAGGTGACCGCAGCAGCAACAACAGCAGCAGCATAAGGTCAGAGAGTGGCACAATGACACAGTGTGGAGGTGACGGCATCAACAGCAGCAGCAGCATGAGGTCAGACAGTGGCACAGTGACACAGTGTGGAGGTGACGGCATCAACAGCGGGCAGCATGAGGTCAGAGAGTGGCACAATGACACAGTGTGGAGGTGACTGCATCAACAGCAGCAGCAGCATGAGGTCAGAGAGTGGCACAATGACAGAGGGTGAAGGTCACGGCAACAGCCACAGCAGCAGCATGAGTTCAGACAGTAGCACAATGACAGGGTGTGGAAGTGACCGCAGCAGCAACAATAGAAGCAGCAGCATGAGGTCAGAGAGTGGCACAATGACACAGTGTGGAGGCCACGGCACCAGCAACAGCAGCAGGAGGTCCTAGAATGGCACAATGACAGAGTGTGGAGGTGGGTGGCAATACCAGTCCCTGGTAAAGATGGTGGTAGGCAGATGGAGAACCTGGCCGCAGATGTGTTGCATTAGGCGGGTGGCGGCATCAGAATAGTGGCTGAGGCAGGTAGTTTGAATCCAGACTAATTTCTCAAAGTTTTGGTGCGGCGTCATGGCTGATGTAATCTGATGCCTAAGGCATTGGTGTGTGGAAATCCTGGCCGATCCACGCCTGATTCAACTTGACAAAGGTCAGTCGTTCCACATTTCCCGTGGACAAGCGGGTTCTCCTTGGGGTAACGATGGCCTCCGCCGAACTGAACACCCGCTCTGATGCCACACTACTGGCCGGGCAGGACAGCTTCTCCACTGCAAACTTGGCAAGTTGCTTCCACTCATCCAGTTTGGCTGCCCATTTGTCTAGCGGATCTTCTAACTGGGGTGGCAGAGTGCTGTCCAAGTAGGCCACCACCTGTTGGTTCAGGGTCTGCTCCAGGTCCTGCTGCTGTTACGAGTGTCCTCCTCACTAGGCGGGTGAAGGAAGCTGCTCATCAGTGACTCCAGACTCAGGTTGCTGCTGATGGAGCTGGTACTGCTCCTACCCCCCCCCCTACATTCCCACAGAAGCCGCGGCAGTTGTAGGTGAGCGCTGAGGAACACCCCTGGCAGACCTGTCAGAGGATGAACCATGCTACACATAGGCAGCGGCCAACTGACTACGGAGGATTTCACTATAGTATTTGAGTTTGTCCTCCCTCTCAGCAGCTGCGAAAAGGCTCCCATTTTGTACCGGTAGCAAGGGTCCAAGAGGGTGGAGAGCCACAAGTCATCCCTCTGCCGGATGGTGACTATTCGGCTGTCATTAGCCAGGCAAATCAGCATGCTGTGGGCCATGTGTGCAAGTGATTCTGAGGGACTCCCTGCCTCCATCTCCACTGTATACTGCCACGGTGCTTGCGGGTCATCTGTCTCTTCTTCCTCATCTCCATCCACCTCTTCCAGCTGCACCTGCTCCTCCGCTCCTGTCACCTGGGTAGAACAACCACTCAATTCACCAGAAAATGCTTGTGCTCCAATGTCCTCCTCCTCCTCCAGTTCAGTCCCGACCGGATTCAAGTGGCTGCGAAGTGTAGTCGCCACGTCTCCAGTCCCCTGCCCAGACAGATTCTTCAGTACCTTTTCCAGGACATGAAGCAGGGGAATGACGTTATTCATCCCATAGTCCTAGCGACTGACAACTAACGTGGCCTCCTCAAATGGCCTCAGCAAACGGCAGGTGTCACGCATGAGCTGCCACTGGCTGGCATATTTACACAGGGGAGTACTCCTGTCCGCCTGGATCATCAAAAAATCGTTAATGGCCTTTTCTCTGTTCATACAGTCCAACATGTGCAGGCTGGAATTCCAATGGGTGGAAACATCGCATATCAGCGTATGTTGGGGGAGGCCGTTCTGCCGCTGCTACTCGAGGAGGGTGTGCCTGGTTTTGTAGGAATGGATGAAGTGGATGCACAGTTTCCTGGCCATTTTCAGAATCTTCTGAAGATCGGTGGAAGACTTCAGGAACCTTTTCACAACCAGATTGAACACGTGTGCCATGCAGGGCGCATGAAACATCCCTCCTCGGTGCAGCACGGACACCATGTTCCTCCCATTATCCGTCACCATGGTTCTGATTTGCAGTTGTCACGGAGAAAGCTACACATCGATTTCTTGCTGCATGACGCGGATCAGTTCCTCCCCTGTGTGACTTTGTTCGCCAAGGCAAGCCAAGGTGTAGAACTGCGTGAAACCGCTGTGCCCCACACATGTGATATGATGGAGCAGCACTTGCGGAGGCTGAGATGGTGGTGGTGGTGGACAGGGCCGGACTGGGACCAAAAAACAGCCCTGGCAAAAAAAACAAAAAACTACCAGCCCACATACAATATCCGCCACTCTGCTATAATAAACACCACTATAAACACCAGCAAGACAGTAAAATTGGTGCACAGAAACTCCTATTCACAGGGTTAGGGACAAGCGTACAGTTGTTTTTACAATTAGGGACAAGTGTACAGTACGCTGCCTCTATACAAATGCTGATATAACTTACAATACCGCTGTGTAGTGGTCAAGTCACATGACAATAAATACAGCACTGATCCAACAGAAGCAAAATAACCCCTGACATCAGGGACTCACAGGAGACGGCTTATCTGTTGAGAGTCGCTTTCTTTGCCTTTTCTTCTTCATCCGGCCCAGACCGCCATGACGACTTCTCCAGCCGTAACTCGTCTCTGCAGAATTTACCACACAAACATCTTATACTTCTCACTTTTCCAGCAGCTCTTTACCTCTGCCCCACCTGTGTACAGACTCCCCATACATAGCACCTCAAATGGTTATGGTGACCCATTTCTGCCCCTAACAGTAAAAGTTTCCACAGACAGCTCTGGGGCTCCCACTTCTGTACACAGTTATTTTTATTTCCTTATATAAAAGGTAGGCTCCTAAATTAAGTAAATAGGTAGACCCTTTTGGGTAGACTCCAATTAGGTAGGTAAGGGCCCAGTGGGGAGGGTATCTAGGCAGGTAAGGGCCCAGGGGGAGGCAGGCCAGATGGTGAGGCCCAGGGAGGGGGAGGCAGGGAAGATGGTGAGGCAGGCAAGATGGTGAGGCCCAGGGAGGGGGAGGCAGGCTACATGGTGAGGCCCAGGGAGGGGGAGGTAGGCTACATGGTGAGGCCCAGGGAGGGGGAGGCTGGCTACATGGTGAGGCTCAGGGAGGGGGAGGCTGGCTACATGGTGAGGCCCAGGGAGGGGGAGGCTGGCTACATGGTGAGGCCCAGGGAGGGGGAGGCTGGCTACATGGTGAGGCCCAGGGAGGGGGAGGCAGGCTACATGGTGAGGCCGGCTACATGGTGAGGCTCAGGGAGGGGGAGGCAGGCTACATGGTGAGGCTCAGGGAGGGGGAGGCAGGCTACATGGTGAGGCTGGCTACATGGTGAGGCTCAGGGAGGGGGAGGCTGGCTACATGGTGAGGCCCAGGGGGGAGGCAGGCTACATGGTGAGGCTCAGGGAGGGTGAGGCTGGCTACATGGTGAGGCACAGGGAGGGGGAGGCAGGCTACATGGTGAGGCTCAGGGAGGGGGGAGGCAGGCTACATGGTGAGGCTCAGGGAGGGGGAGGCTGGCTACATGGTGAGGCCCAGGGAGGGGGAGGCTGGCTACATGGTGAGGCCCAGGGAGGGGGAGGCTGGCTACATGGTGAGGCTCAGGGAGGGGGAGGCTGGCTACATGGTGAGGCTCAGGGAGGGGGAGGCAGGCTACATGGTGAGGCCCAGGGAGGGGGAGGCAGGCTACATGGTGAGGCTCAGGGAGGGGGAGGCTGGCTACATGGTGAGGCTCAGGGAGGGGGAGGCTGGCTACATGGTGAGGCTCAGGGAGGGGGAGGCTGGCTACATGGTGAGGCCCAGGGAGGGGGAGGCTGGCTACATGGTGAGGCCCAGGGAGGGGGAGGCAGGCTACATGGTGAGGCCCAGGGAGGGGGAGGCAGGCTACATGGTGAGGCAGAGATCTAGCTGGTAAGGCCCCAGTAGTAAAATACAGGTCACTTACCAGCCCAATTAGAAGGTCCTCTGCAGGAGAAGGCATCTTCTTGCCTGACAGGAAGCTCCTCGGCTCAGAGAGCTGCCACACCGGCAGGGGGTTGGCCAGGCAGTCAGTGCTCTTCTCTTGTGCACAGGAGCTGCCGGCCCCGCCCCCTGACTGTATGAGCTGTGCTGCCGCTGCCTCCTCCTGCCTCAGAGAGTGGAGCGGCCGCTGCGGAGCTGTGCGGCCGACACAGCACGTCTTTCTCTGTGATGTCTGTGCTGGCAGCATCAGGAATCATGGCAGTCCTGACGCTGCCAGTACAGACACTGAGGCGAGGGGCACATAGCAGCAGCTGCACTTAATCATCTTAACAGCGACACTGCTCCAGTACTAAAGAAGGTAGGAGCAGCGCCAGCTGATTATATGTTAATACGGGCGGCCCAGGAGTTACACGGCCTGCCGGGCAAGTGCCCGGTCCGTCAGGTGCTCAGTCCGGGCCTGGTGGTGGAGGAGGAGGAGGTGGACATTGGCGCTGGAGCAGCAGTTTGACAATATGGAGGAGAAAGCGGCGTCTCCTGTCCAAGTTGTTGGTGTGGCTGGGCAGGAAGCACATTCACCCAGTGGGCCGTATGAAGTAAATGTACTGGCCCTGACCGTTAAGTTGACAGTCCACACGGTCCGCGCTGCCGTGCACCTGGGATACAAACCGGATAAGCTCAAGGACTGGGCCCACCTTCTGTTCTTACATATTTGTTTGAAGGGATGGTACTGCTTTTTGAAAAAGAAAATTACGGCTTGGACTATGCCACCTATCTTGCACAGCCATTAGTTCGCTCAGAAATGGTGCAGAGTCCACCGTTTGGAAAGGGATGGGACTGCAGTACCAACACTAGGATGGTTGGATGCATACTGTGTCTCTTTGCAAATCGCCTCGTTGAAACATCTGCTGGCGCCTGAGTAGCGAGGAGCAGGAGCATCCTGGGACAGGGAGATGATGGCATAAGAGAAACCAGCCTACCCTTCTGCAGAGGTGGTGGGTGGGAGCCTGACTGGGCTGCAATGGCGATGCGTGCCACTGGGCGCTGCTGCTGCTGTTGTGCTGCGGCGGCCGGCTGGGTACACCAACCACATCTGAGCCACGTTTTTTCCAGGCCACGGATGGTTTGACGCTGCATGGTTGACGCAGGGACCGTAGTGCCCAACGTTTAAGCTCCCTGGCCACGCTTCACTTTCTGACCACAGATTCTACATATACCTATTCGGGCTACTCCCGGTGTCTTAGCAAAGAACTGCCAACACTGCCTGAGTAGTGATTTTACCGCCAACTCTCTGCACTGAGTGACTACACCCACCGCTGCCTCGCTGCGCCCCTCGTGCCTTTACTTTCTTGGACTCTGGCGAAGCGGGTTTTTACCCGTGGCCGTTTGAGATCCCGACCTCGCACTTGCTGCTAACCTGATAACTCTCGGCCACACTACCCACTTGCTGGCTGTGCTGCTGCCTGACGCGCAAGCTGACGCCCTCTTCTCCTGATGATGATGAAGCCTTTGCTTCCCCTGGTTCCCAAATGCGGTCGCCTACATCATCATTATATTGTTTGATCTTCACTGCTGTCCTCCTCAATAGTCTTGGTATGCAGAGGCTGACCCCTCACAACATGTACCTCCATTGCCACATCTGAAACATCCATACTTTGAGCCTACTGCAAGAAGCAGGGGATATCAGCCCCATTTCTTCGCTGCAAGTAGCTGTGACTCGTCCTCAAATTGTTCATCCTCGCTGTTAGACTAGAGTTGGCGCTGAGCCCTGCCCACATAGTAGATCTCTGGCTGAGGGAACGGACGGGACACGAGGACGGGTGAGGACAGGTGAGAGCCACTGAGCTGTTCCGGGCCATGCCAAATAACGGGTTGTGTCTTGACGGTACCACCGACTTGGATGGGGTTCTTAGATGTCATGGGAGAAAGTGGATGACCTAGTAACACATTCGAGGACCCTTGGTTGCTGGTCAAAACAACGAGCGCTGATGGACAGGGTAGTGTTGAGCGATTGCATATTGGCTATCGAGATCGATCGATGTCGATAGTCGGCCGCTATCGATAAGTTTTTCGATAGTGAGCATCGATTATGCGCGATTACCATTAAAGTCCTCATGGAGGATGAGCAACAAACACCTTCATTATTACACCCAAAACAAGGCTGGGAGGAGCTGAAATTAACATCACAACAGTAAATGGACTACGTCCTACATTTAGGAACACACTGAGGTTATAAAAGGTACAGAAAAAAAGGTCACAGACCCTTTTACTATCCCTGTCTTGTACCACAGCCTCTGTCCCTTAAACCTTTGCAATCACCCACAAATTAAAAAAGTGACAGAAGGCAGCAGTATTGATTTGTAACCATATGTTACTTGAACTGGACATTGAATATCCCTGTCCTGGAACGCAGCATGAGCCCCAAAACCTGCATGACCCCACATTTAAAACGTGCGAGAAAAAAGGAGTCTTTCAAACCACCCCAATTTTAGTTCACTGGAATTGACTTTACCTGTCTGGGCCACTGCCATGAGCCCCAAACCTGCATGTCCCCACATTTAAATAAGTGCCGGAAAAAGGAGTCTTTCAACCTACCATTTTAGTTTCTGGACATTGGGGGGAAAACTCATAACACTGTCATGGCCACCAGCACATGAGCCCAAACCTGAATGACACCCCACATTTAAAAAGTGCCGGAAAAAAGGCAGGCATTTCAACACATTTTTAGTTTCACTGGACATTGACTATACCTGTCCTGGGCAACAGCATGAGCCACGAACATGCATGACCCCACATTAAAAGTGCCGCAAAAAGGAGTCTTTCAACCACCCACTTTTAGGTTGACTGGACATTGACTATACCTGTCCTGGGCACACAGCATGAGCCACCAAACCTGCACATCGACCCCACATTTAAAAAGTGCCGGAAAAAGGAGTCTTTCAACCACCATTTTAGTTGACTGGGACATTGACTATACCTGTCCTGGGCCACAGCATGACCAGGGCCGGAGTTACAGTGGGTGCGGTGAAAGCCCAGGCTGGCGTCCGTCATCTATTAACACGCAGGTTAAAATGCCCTGATGACGCAGCAACGAAAACTGTCGTGCTGAAGCAGAGTGCGGAAGCGGAAGTGTGAGAACTCCAGCCTTCCTCTGTACACAGTCAATACCTGGGTAGCGCTTGCCCCTCCGTATGAGTGTGGACCAATTGAGCTTCACTTGGAAATACTGGTGGTTAACGCTCCTGTTACACCCAGGTGCCCTTTATCTTGGCATTCTTTTTCTCATTTTTACTCAACGTGCTGGAGGAAATGGTCTCTGTACTTTGTTCTCTGTCCGTGCTCCATACTCCATGTCCTCTGAATAACCTACATCTGGTCAAGTTTTCCTGTACCTCCCTTGTACAATTCAGAGGAATTTTTTTAACAGCTATTTTGTACATGCAAGTTTTTTAGTACTTTAATTCTAGAAAACACATTTTTAAAATAGGATGGAATCCCCCCATGTCTTTGTTTCTCTTTTTTTCATTGTATTAAATGGGTTGTCTCAATACAGGGATTGATAGCTATGTTAAAGATCTTGCAAAAAACAAGTCATTTTGCAATATGTGTCCATTAACAGTGTCCTACCTATTCCTGTTTCTGACAGCACCATCACCCTTGAGCCACTCTTGACAATTGTGAAGAACAAATGTCTGTTAGAAACAACATTTTTTAGAATAGGACCTGTAGTATAGCTGCATGTCACAGCAAAATGCCCCCAAAAATTCAAAGCATGACCCTTGAGCCACTTTGGTCAATTGTGAAGAACAAATGTCTGTTAGAAACAACATTTTTTTGAATAGGACCTGTAGTATAGCTGCATGTCACAGCAAAATGCCCCCAAAAATTCAAAGCATGACCCTTGAGCCACTTTGGTCAATTGTGAAGAACAAATGTCTGTTAGAAACAAACATTTTTTATAATAGGACCTGTAGTATTGCTGCATTTCAAAGCAGCATGACCCAAAAAAATTATAAAAATGACTTCTCAGCCACTGTTAAAAATTGTGAGGGAGAAATGCCACTTAGAAGCCACATTTCTGTTACAAAGGACCATGATTATTGCTGTATCTCACAGCTACATGACCCCAAAAAATTATAAATATGACTTCTCAGCCACTATTAAAAATTGTGAGGGAGAAATGCCACTTAGAAGTCACATTTCTGTTCCAAAGGACCATGATTATTGCTGTATCTCACAGCAACATGACCTCAAAACCATTGACAATGCGAAAACTTCTTAAGATAAAGTGAGTAAATGGAATACGGTGTTGTCATGAAACCTTGCTGTCTTTTACAGTCTCCTCACAGCAAAACCAGCAAAATGAACTGTTGGGAAAAGAGAATAAAAATTGCAGTAAGAAATGATCATTTTAAAAAAAAGTTTTCAAGAGGACCATTTCTGTTTGAAGAGGAATGTGAAGTAGACTGGCAACTAATCGGTGACCTCGGCAATTGGGGCCACAACATCATCAGAGATCCATGCCTGATTCATCTTGATGAAAGTCAAACGATCCACATTATCTGTGGAAAGCCGGATGCGTTTGTCTGTAATGACTCCTCCAGCTGTGCTGAAGGTCCGCTCAGATATGACGCTGGCTGCTGGGCAGGACAACACCTCTATGGCGTGACGAGCCAGCTCGGGCCATTCGTCCATTTTGGATACCCAGAAGTCTATTGGGTCCGGAACACATGCAAAAACATCGGTGTTGAGACGCAGATAGTCGTGCACCATGATCTTAAGCTGATCTCTGTGTGTTGGATGTGTGCCCTGCATTGCATGCGTTGGTGAGGTGGTAAACAAAGATTGCCAGAGGTCACCCATTAGGCTTCTGCCACCTTGCCTGCTGCTGCCGCTACGCCTACTTGGCACTCTACTGCTGTCACGTCGCTGATGTTGTTCCACCGTGACATTTGGGGAACGTGAAGCAGACGCAACAGATGTCTCCAGTTGATCAATCAGCAAGGTCTCCATTTCCTGCATTTTACTCTCTATTTGGGTGGGTGGAAGGAAAGTGCTGATTTTTGTTTTGTCACGGGGATCCAGGAGGGTGGCCACCCAGTAACTGTTGTTCATTTTGATGGCCTTAATGCGAGGATCATGTTGGAGGAAATGGAGCATCCAAGCACTCATGTGAGAGATGGAGCCTTGATTTCCAAGCCTCTGGGTCGAGGGGCACTAGCAAACTGATCTTCCTCATCTTCCTCCTCCGCCTCAAATTCGCGCCAACCTCTTTCCAAGGCAGGGACGTCGGTAACATCGGTGTCTAGGAATACCTCCTCCTCCTCTCCTCCTCCGCTGCCTCCGGCACAGCTTCAACACAGCCCTGACTTGCCTGAGATGATGCACCCTGAGAGCTGATGCGCCACCTTGCACTAGCTCTGGACCCCGAACCACTGCCTAATGAAGACCGATGTGTGAAATTGTGAAAACTGTCGGGCCTGTGGAATTTGACGGAGAGGAAAAAGGCTCGGTTGTCCGGCCATTCTGTGTCCGTCTCCTCCTCGTCGCTGGCGGGGACCTGTTGTTTCAGAAGTGTCCAACGATCGTTCCAGAACTAAGATCACCACAATGCTCATGCTGAAAAGGCATTGTCCGCACTGACCATTTTGGTGGCTTCTTCATAACTGGAAAGGATGGTTTGCAGGCTCTTCACCTGCCTCCACTCCTCGGTGGTTCAACACCCCGTGGTCCGTACGCTGCTTGTCAGGCCATGTGTCACTTCGTACTGCGTAATGGCATTGCGCTGCTGCCAACAATCGCTGGAGCTTGTGGAGGGTGGAAATTCCATACGTGTCGTTGGTCCAACGTCAACAATTGTAACGGTGACGGGGAGGCCGAGCTGACGCTGCAACGCAGCCAGGCGGGAAATGAAGCAGGGTGTATCGGCGAACGGCGGAAGTGCGCGAACTCAGACTCGGAGCCCTTCTTCACAGGAGTCACAGTCGGGGTAGCTCTTTAGAATTTCTGGCGACAAGGTTCATGACATGTCGCCAGGCAAGGGATGTGCTCCAGCCTACCGATCTTAAGGGCGGCCAGCAGATTTCGCGCCCGTTTTATCGCACACTCCACCTTGCCTGGCACAAGTTCTTGTCAACCCACGCCTGCGCTCAGGTCTCGTTGCTTAGAGCTACCAAACAGCTCTCTGACCGGTCTGTGTTGGGACGGTCTCCAAGGCAGATTTAATTTCAACACGGCCTGGTGTCTCTGGGCACGTGGATGCACCAGAGGAACCTTGGGGAAGAGCCCTGCACCTCCCTGCAGTTTTGAAGTGAGGCGTGCGCCGAGACTGAGAGCCACCGTCACCCCAGAGACATCCACCCAGCTCACCCAGTGGCTGTCACTGAGATATAGCGGCCTTGGCCGTGCTTACTAGAGGTCCATGTGTCGGTGGTGAGATGGACTTTTCCGGACACAGATTGCAGACAACGCGCTTTGAAATTTTAGATCGGACACTGGTCTGGCCAGGGCGTGGACGGCTTTCTGGCTAAGAATGCCTGCTCGGCATCTGGTATTGGGGGCAGGCAAGGGCCACCTTGACGTGGCGGGGATACCCCATCCTGTGTCACCAGACGGAAAAAGGCAACATTTCCAAGGCCCAAAAGCCTGGGCAATTGCCGACATTCCGGACTTTGGGCTTTGGGGATTGGTTTGGGTTAAAGTGTTTCTTCTGTTCCCAAACCTGGAAGACAGAATGCTGGCTCGCTAGACTCGGCCGCTGTAACGGCTCGTGCAGGTCGTCATAAACTGGCGGAGGAAAGGGAGAAGGGGTAGGATGGTCTCTGGTGGTGCTGGTGGGTACTCGGGCGTACGGTGGAGGCTGAGCGGCGGCTGATCCTCTGATCATGACTCGATGAGAGAATGGGCAGCGGAAGGAAGCTTGGTTGGTGGCGGAGGAGGAGGAGGCGGAGAACAGAGGGTGTTGACAGTGGTGGGAAGGGCCCGGGCCGGTTCTCGGTCTGGCCTTTTTTGGCCAAGTGTTCCCTCCATTTCAACTCATGCATTCGCTTGCATGTGACTAGACATGTTGGTGGTGGGTTAACACTTAAGGTTTGCATTACTTATGCGTTACGGCAAAGGGCCGGCATATGTCTTCGCTGGGTGAATCAGAGGCTTGCTCATAAGAAGGCCCAAGGCTTTGAGAGGTCCTGGACCTTTTTGACGGCGTATAAGCGAGGAGCGGGGTTTGCGCTGACCGTGGCTGGCGGAATCATATCAGGCGGACTTCTGCGACCGCACTCTCCTTTTTGTGGCGGGACCCGTATTGACACTACCCCATCGTCTTCCTCCTCGTCCCCATGATGAAGCGCTCGCAAGAAAATTTGCGGAAGAAAGACCAGGAATGGATCCGCCAAGTATCGTCTTCATCTTACAATCATCAACACAAGTGACTTGGTCGTCCCTGACTTTCTCGCATCAGGAAGCTGCGGGCTACAAGCAAGGGGCCACTGCAAGGCGTTTGCCACGAATCCGCCCGGGATTTTTGCGATTGGCACGGCTTCCTTCACCTCTCTGGTGGCATCCAGTAACTGGGAGGTCAGAGCAGACTAAATCATTCGCTCTTGATCTTTTAACATGCCTTCTGACCCCTACGCATTTTGTCATCATAGAGGTCTTCCAGGACAATGGATTATCCAACAGTGGTGGGTACAACGAGTTGACTTTGGGCTGCTTCATGTTGGACGGATGCTGCTGATGCTGTCGAGACATTTGTGGCCGTGACTGGGAGGACGAGGAGGTAAGACTGCTAGATGCAGTTGCATTAACCACTGAAGGACAGATTGGCGACGTTGTTTACATTACTTAGTTCAACGGGCCCTGACCCCCGCAGATGACAGCCTGACGGTCCTGCAACTGACGATCGCTGGCATGCGGTCGTTGTCGCCGAGCACTGGAGGAGCCACCTTCTCTCGTACCTCTACCGCATTGCTAACCCCCTCTTTGCTCGCTTACCTACCTGCATTTCGCTCCTGTCCAGAAATATAAAAATTTGAGAAGGTATGGATATAGTTTGGGTAAAGTCTCTTATTAAAAGGACGGGCAAATCACAAGGTATTCTCAAATCCCTCTATCAAAACAAAATTGCCTTGGATTCAAATTTAAGCTAGGGTCTATAACAAATCTGAATGGGCAAAATTCCAAAAAAAAACACGTATTACTGTTATGTTTTGTATAATAAATGAGTAATTTTTTGAACCCTTTCAATTCACCTGTGGTGAATATAGAATTGATTTTTTAAGATTTTACGTTGAATGCTGTGTCTATGAACAGTATGGCGTGCGCAATGTCAAAAAACACGTAAACTGTTAATGTTTTGATATAATTAAAAACTGTATTTTTTTCACCTTTCATTCCACCTGTGGTGAATATAGAATAATTGCTGTTTTAGATTTACGTAGAAGCTGCGTCAATGATCCAGTACTGGGTGCGCAAAAGTCAAAAATCGTTAACTGTTATGTTTTGATATAATAAACTGTATTTTTTTTGCACCTTTCAATTCACCTGTGGTGAATATAGAATTGCTGTTTTAAGATTTACGTAGATGCTGCGTCAATGAACAGTACTGGGTGCGCAAAAGTCAAAAAAAAAGTAACTGTTATGTTTTGATATAATAAACTGTATTTTTTGCACCTTTCAATTCACCTGTGGTGAATATAGAATTGCTGTTTTAAGATTTACGTAGATGCTGCGTCAATGAACAGTACTGGGTGCGCAAAAGTCAAAAAACACGTAACTGTTATGTTTTGATATAATAAACTGTATTTTTTGCACCTTTCAATTCACCTGTGGTGAATATAGAATTGCTGTTTTAAGATTTACGTAGATGCTGCGTCAATGAACAGTACTGGGTGCGCAAAAGTCAAAAAACACGTAACTGTTATGTTTTGATATAATAAACTGTATTTTTTGCACCTTTCAATTCACCTGTGGTGAATATAGAATTGCTGTTTTAAGATTTACGTAGATGCTGCGTCAATGAACAGTACTGGGTGCGCAAAAGTCAAAAAACACGTAACTGTTATGTTTTGATATAATAAACTGTATTTTTTGCTCCTTTCAATTCACCTGTGGTGAATATAGAATTGCTGTTTTAAGATTTACGTAGATGCTGCGTCAATGAACAGTGATGGGTGCGCAAAAGTAAAAAAAAAAGTAAATGTGATGTTTTGATATTTAAAAACGGTATTTTTTGCACCTTCAATTCCCCTGTGGTGAATATACGAAATTGCAGTTTTATGATTTTCGTAGATGCTGCGTCAATGAACAGTACTGGGTGCGCAAAAGTCAAAAACACGTAACTGTTAGTTTTGATATAATAAATAACTGTATTTTCTGCACCTTTCAATTCAACCTGTGGTGATTTTAGATTGCTGTTTTAAGATTTACGTAGATGCTGCGTCAATGAACATTTCTGGGTGCGCAAAAGTCAAAAAACACGTATCTGTTATGTTTTCGTTTAATACACGGTATTTTTTGCACCTTTCAATTCACCTGTGGTGAATATAGAATTGCTGATTTAAGATTTACGTAGATGCTGCGTCAATGAACAGCTCTGGGTGCGCAAAAGTTCAAAAAACACCGTAACTTTTATGTTTTGATATAACAAACGGTATTTTTTGCACTCTTTCCCAATTTCACCTGTGGTGAATATAGGAATTGTGTTTTAAGATTTAACGAGAATGCTGCGTCAGATGAACATTTATGGGTGCGCAAAATGTCAAAAAACAAGTAAACTGTTATGTTTTGATATAATAAACTGTTATTTTTTGCCACCTTTCAATTCAACCTGTGGTGAATATAGAATTGCTGTTTTAAGATATACGTAGATGCTGGCGTCAATGAACATACTGGGTGCGCAAAAGTTCAAAAAAACACGTAACTGTTTTGTTTTGATATAATAAAACGGTATTTTTTGCACTTTCAATTCACTGTGGTGAATATAGAATTGCTGTTTAAGATTTTACGTAGATGATGCGTCAGATGAACAGTACTGGGGTGCGCAAAAGTCAAAAAAAACCGTATCTGTTATGTATTCTTATAATAAACGGTATTTTTTGCACCTTTCAATCACCTGTGGTTGAATATAGATAAATGCTGTTTAAAGATTTACGTAGATGTGCGTCAATGAACAGTACTGGGTGCAGCAAAAGATCAAAAAAACACGTAACTGTTATGTTTTTGAATATATATAATCGGTTATTTTTTTGCCACCTTTCAATTCACCTGTGGTGAATATTAGATTGCTTCTGTTTTAAGATTTTTGTAGATGCTGCGTCAATGAACAGTACTGGGGTGCGGCAAAAGTCAAAAAAACACGTAACTGTTATGTTTTGATATAATAAACTGTATTTTTTGCCCCTTTCAATTCATCTTGTGGTGAATATAGAATTGCTGCTTTTTTAGGATTTACGTAGATGCTGCGTCATATGAACAATACTGGGTGCGCAAAAGTCAAAAAACCACGTAACTGTTATGTTTTCGTGACGATACCACGGTTATTTTTGGCAACAACAACATTGTGCTGAGTGTGACTTACAAGATTGTCTGGATTGTAATTTAAGTGCAAGTTTGAAATATAAACAGTCACAGGTGTAATGGGTAAAATTGAACACCTATCTGAATGTATAACTGCTAATTAAAAGGGAGGTTTATGCAGCTAACAAAGAGACCTGCAGTTAATAGAAATGATGTTTATCCCATATAAGTTCAGCGCTGCCAATATCCCAGGAATTACTTCAAATTAGCAAACTGTTATTAATATAAGATATTCTCCACTAAATATCTACATAAGTCTTGGTGAACTTCTATATCCAATGTTCTTTATAGATTTTAGAGCTTGTCTGTGTTCGCCGCGGGGGCCCCCCCCCCCGCTCCTACGCGTGGACTTTACACGGTAGATGTGCTTTAAATTCTTAGTAATACATAAATATCTTCAAATCTCTTAATATAAACTAAATTGGGAAGGATCACAGCTAATAGCAGAGGTTTTCTCTGTGCAGAAATAGACTAATGTCGTCTTGAGCTGTGTGGACACAGCAGGAGCGCACGTTCCTTTCCTATGAGACGCTGAGAGACACTCAGGGCTGAATAACTGGAATCGCTGTCTGTTCTATGTAACATCCGAGGTCATGTGATTTTTCCAGCCAATCGAAAAACCTCCAACATTCACTGTCATGACGTCGCACACACATTCACCCTGCACTTTTCTATAATATTGATTTGCTGGCGCCAAAAATTACAGGAAGCGCCGTAAAAAGGTGCGATATTAATAGAATGGATGACTTCAGATTCTTAACCTTAATTATAGGATGGATCTGGAAAAATTCGATCACTATAAAAACCTTGCACGATTTCACTTTGTCGATAAAAAAATCGATCTCAATATCACTATTGGTATCGAATTAAAAACCCCTTTAATTATTTAACCCAGTTTCATGGTGTTCCAAGGCTACTGTTCTATGTCTGTGATATTCTTCCTCAGGAATTTTTTTGTTCCTCAGAATCAAAGTGCCAGTAAAAAAATATATAACACAATATTTAATTTTCTACCTTCAGATCAAATCTATATTAGTATTTCAACACTATTTTACATGGAAACACTAGGACTGCAACAAATTGTATTTGTTGGGGCTGGCAACTGAACCAATAGGCTAACACATCCTGTTCTGTACATGTCACTTTTCACTAGTCATTGCATTATGATCACAGGCAGAAATACATTAAAAGGTAAAATTATAAAGGAAGCAGATGGTACAATACTGTTATTCTGAAAACTGGTTATAGAAAAACAGCTCAAACCTTCCCACCTTCTCATTGCTTTGTGACCTGTGTTATAGAGCGATGCCCACAACAGTGGCATTAGTAGAGGGGTCGCAGTGGTCGCAATTTCGACCGGGGCTCATGAGCTTAGGGGGCCCACAAGCCCCCCCACGCCTTACAAGCTGTGATCGCGAGGTCATACAGACCCAGACCATTGAGATGCAATCAAGCGTCAGCACCCGGCAGTCAGCTACTCACGTACGGAGGCTGCTGTCTTCTGAGACACCACAGGAAGGGGTGGGGGTGGAGTGGTCCGTCTCACCGCTTCCCTGGCGGAACAGCGGAGCAAAAGGAGGCACTGCTCGAGCTCCAGCCAGCCTGGTTCCTAACATGGGACATAAGAAACCTAAAAGACATCAATGTGTGCTATAGGTAAACTAAAATAGCCAAACAATCTGCACTACAACCTCTACCTTAAAAACCAAAAGGCCCTAATGGTGTCCTCCCACACCCTTAAAGGGGTTTGACTCGCTACAATGATTGGGTTTAATTAAAGATCTTTAAAAAAACAAGCAGCTTGCAATAATGTTCATTCCAAATGTCCCTACTGTTTTCTGTGTAAGCCCATGTTAGTAGTAGTACATCAGCTTCTCAATTCTCATATTAGCAGCTGACTCTGTTGATCCTTATCTACTGGCTGTCAGGTGAATGTAAGTCTCATCAGATCTGAATACAGGTCAAGGCAGAGAGCCCCTCCCACACAGAAGGTTGTTTCTGTAGTGGAGGAGGGGGATGGTCTCTGGCTTCTGTGTCCATGCTGCCTGGATTAACCATGTGTGTGCCTGCTTTCTCCTGCTCTCTACACAGATAGATGTGACAGCAGTGACCATGTGTGTTACTATAATATGATGTGTCTAGTGGAGTGTAAATATACTTATACTATAACAGATCAGGGGGCATGTCCAATGCTTCATGCTCTGGTTTACATAGTGACACTCCTGAGTATAGTAAACACTTCACAGCTTCCCTGTGCGTCTGTTCTGACAGGGTCCTGTTTGTTGCTGGACGATGTGCAGATTTTGTATGCTGAGCAGAGCGGTATAGGAACACTTGCATCCCCCCGGCTCTGGCTCCATCATAGATCAGCTCTCTCCTGTCTTCCTGACTGTGGAGAACAAGCAGC
Source organism: Phyllomedusa bahiana (assembly GCA_025379985.1). Taxonomy (NCBI): domain Eukaryota; kingdom Metazoa; phylum Chordata; class Amphibia; order Anura; family Hylidae; genus Phyllomedusa; species Phyllomedusa bahiana. Next base: position 29,146 of record JAODAL010017192.1, on the reverse strand, counting down.
AAGAGCTGCAGCAGACCTAGGCACGGCACACAACAGGGTTAACTCTGGCAGCAACCCCCCTCAACGCCCCCCCTCCCCCATGCTGTATAGAAGTTTGGGAGGAGGCTGTCTGTGTGCTGAGGGGGGAGGGGGAAGAGGGAGGAGAGGAGGCAGACAAGGAGCACGCCCCCTCAGCTTTTCAACTGCAGGCTACTGACTTAGGCTGAAGTTGTAATGAGACAACTCCTTTAATGAAACATAAAAAATGCATAAATAAATAGTAAATTATAAAAATCTCCAGTGAAGAAAAAACAAGCTCGGGAAATTATCGGGTGGGCGATAGAGGGTCTAGTTCCAAACAGTCAATAAGTTGTTTATAATCTGAAAAAAGAGGAGAAAAAAAAAATAATTTAAATAAAATAATTACTACATATATCATGCTTCCAAATGTTGAGGTAGAAAAGTCTCTAAATAAGCTCAAAAGGAAACCTATCTGACCATAACGAAGAAACCTTAAAATCCACATTTAACACTTGTTTTATTAAACATGTCCAATTTAATGTTTCAGTGTAAACCCATAATAAAAAGGCACTTTTGAATTTTTTTTCTGTTCATCTCACAAAACATTTTATATTTTTTTACAATTTGTGACGGGGGAGGGCAAAGACGGGTACAGACGCTTTGACTGTATAACTTGTTTTTCTTTGACCCCATTTGAAAATAATTTTTTTTCTCTTGGACATTCCCTTTTAATAGAAATTATTTTCTGCAGTGTGCTACACCACAGACATCCGCTACATCTAGTAGGGTACTTGTTGTTGAAAAGTATTGGTCCACAAACAAATTCTTTTGGGAAATAGGGGGGCCCATGCTGAAGATTTGCACCGGGGACCATGAGTCTTTAGACTAGCCCATGACACAACACTTTCCTAACAGTCAATAGCTCAGTTTCTGACTGATGTTGTCGGAGGTCCTAATGTAAACAAGTATCTGAACTTACTGTACCATCTCAGAACCAGCCAATGAGATACATGGCAGGTGGATGCCCCCATCTGAAAACAGATTCTAAAATCAACATTTTGGTTAAAATTATATAAAACCTACTAATAAAAAGGTGTTCCCCTAAAAATTTCTTACATTTCAGGTATCAAAAATGTTTAACTTTTTTTTTTTTTCCTGGAAATCTGCTTTTTTATGCTTTAAATGAGACATGAATTGATGCAGAATGGTGGATATGTAAGCTAACCCATATGTCTATAATCCACAAAACATGCCTTAGCACAAAACTTACTGCTAAAGGTAGGGGTAGTGCTGTACTGTGAATAGAATGTTGTCAGAGTGCATCACACACCTAGTGTTGCATGGCGGTTCTGAAGCACTAAATTGTTCGGAGTATCAATGGTGCCCCCTGTCCACTGCCAAAAGCATCTACAAATGGAATTTGATCTCTAGAGCTGGAACATGTAGCTTTTCTGGAAAGAGATAGCACAGGACACACATTTGAGAAGTACGCATGATGACAGCGATAAACTAGGGATTTATCATTCATGTGGCTGTACCATCTCCCATAAACCAAATTGTAGGCCAAATATTCCCCTCTTTATGGCAACTGTAATCACTAGCGGACAGTTAACGTCCTTTAAGCACTTTGTGATCCCGCCAACTGCAATAAAGTTGTTTAGAAATAGATTGAAGATCATAAGCTTAGTTCAGATACCACACCAACTAAAGAGCTGTTGTGGAGTCCATGCTTCAATGGGTCGGAGTTGTTTTTGCTGCTCATAATGGAGTCCTACACAATATTGGGAAGAGGAGTTTTAATGTTGAATGTATTATAGTACAAGAAAGCGACATATAGATATACATGGAAATGACCTTATTAAATGTTGTTTTGACACCATTTAATTAATAAATGTATATGGATTTTTGTCCTCGGAGTGAAAATTTTTCCTTTCAGGTTTTCTAATAATATGTAACTTGTCTTTACAAATCTTTAAGACTGAAATATTCAATATTTTTGCTTTTCTATCTTTTCCTTGGCTGTAAAAATTCTTTATTACAGTTTTATTTATTTGTTAATAGACAATGTCATAGCAGTAATGGCAGGACAGAAGTGATGACCATCAGTCACATTTACTACATAATTCACTCTATTTGAAGTTGTTATTGCCTTCGGACCTAGCTATTGTCAACAATAGTAGAAATAACAAGAGAAAAGGATTTTGGTAAAAACAGAAGAAGAGAAAAAGGCAGATAGTTTAAATGAGGAAGTTTATCAATGAAGAGAGCTGAGTACCTCAGTAAGTATAGTGCTTTGACTAGGACAAGTTCTATTGAAACACCAGGCAAGGATTTAGAATTGCCCACATACGACCATAGCCACCTCATTTTGTCAGGTTTTATGAATATAGGTTGGGCAAGTACAGCTTAAGAAGGCTTGTCAATAAGGATTTTAATGACAATTTTATTTACAATAGTTTCAATAATAAATAAGGTATGATAGATGATAATAAATATATTGATTCGAGGAATAATAGTGTGATCTTGTGTACACTGAAAATATTTGTTTACAAAGGTTTAAGTACTTTATGGTTCTACTAGGCTTTTTGCTTCATACTATCCAGGAATGCATCAACATTGAGAAGGCGAATGGTTGTGGGACAGAGAACCCAAGGGAGAAACAACATGGGTCCAGTCTTCAAAGCTTTTATATGGTTATTGTAAACAAATGCCGAACAAACCTAATGCTCGTAGTCAGCTTTAAAATGCACAGGTGTTGATTACCTTATGTGGCCAGACTCAAATTTGAAACAAGGGCTCAAACACGCAACTCTATGCCTCGTTCACACGGATTGGTTTTGGCCACTGGTTTGCAGTGGCTATTGCTGCGGTTCCCGCGGCCAAAACCTCGTTCGGGAATGCGTCCCGCAGCTTGAGTCTCCCGACGCTGGGCGTGGGCGTGGGCCGCGGCGACGGGAGGGGCTTGGTTGGGGGCGCGGCTTGCGGGAGGGTTTGCCCTCATGCAAATTAAAGCAGCGGGCAAACCGTGGCGCGAGCAGCGTCCCGCCGCGCACCACCGCGGCGACGTTCCTCGGCCGCGGCAGGAACTCGCTGTCAGGTATTTGGACAGGATGAGTTTTCACATCACGGCGTTTGGCCGCTGCGCCAGAGCGCGGCCAAAACCCGGGATGTGAATATTAACGCGGTTTTCCCATAGGTAAATCCATGTTAATAAAAATAGATCGGATTTTGGCCGCGGTTTTGGCCCACGGAAACCCGCGTCGGAAAACCGTGGCCATAACCGCTGCCAAATCCGTCGTTGTGAACCGGAGGCTTAGGACAAGATGATAACAAGCCAAAAACATACATTAATTTAAGATAAACATGTGTAATAGATCCAGCTTGTATAAATCACAGTTCAATATTCAAAAGATGTCTCCAAAACATACATTAAATCAGCATGAGTGTGTACCTTGTAAAATGAATCAAACTTTGTGAAAATATCAGACTTTGTACCAATATAATGGGATCACAGTGTGTAATCAGACTTGTGACTTTATACCAGAGAAATGAAAGTCGTGCATAGTCATAGTTTGACATACAAAATAGAAAAGTTAGTAATAATATGATTCTTACCATAATATACTCGAGCTATAAGCCGACCGATATAAGCCAAGAGCACCTACTTTTGCACAAAAAACAGGGAAAAACTTATTGGATCAAGAATAAGCCAGGGGGCAATCAAAGGCATATTTGCGAGCAAGGCTACTGGTGAATTTAAAAAAATTAAATTGGATAACAATAAAATTACATACGGCAGCGTATGGCGTTTAATGTCCCATAGCCAGGTAGAGGACAGTTTACTGTCCCCCATTAGGCAGGTTATTGGTGGTATATGGCCCCATGGGCAGGTAATAGGCAGGTATAATGTCCAGCATAGGCAGGTAATAGCAGGTATATGGCCCATAGGGCATGTAATAGCCAGGTATATGGCCCCATAGGCAGGTAATAATAGGCAGAGTATATGTCCCCCATAGGCAGGTTTTAGGAAGGTTATGTCCCCGACTAGGCAGGTTTTAGGGCAGGTTCTGGCCCCATAGGCAGGTAATAGGCAGGTATATGGCCCCATAGGCAAGTAATAGGCAGGTATATGGCCCCATAGGAAGGTAATAGGCAGGCATATGGTCCAATAGGCAAGTACTAGGCAGGTATATGGCCCCATAGGCAGTTTTAAAAAAAATAAAAATACAATCACTTACCGTGCTCCCTCGCTGCTCCGATTCTGGGCGCTCTGCTCCGTGTCCAGGCACAGGCAGTTTGATGTCTTCAGGCCATGCATGCAGCATGATGACATAGCATGCTGCCTGTGCCAGAAACTCCGGACAGCCGCGAGTCTGCGGCCGTACAGAGTCTACTGCGGAGCAGGGAGCGCTTGCTCTCTGCTCTGCAGTGGTATCTTCACTTGTATGTGCTCCGGAGGAGGCAGGTATATCTCCCCCAAAGGCAGGTTATAGGCATGTACAGGCAGGTGTATGTCCCAATTGGCAAATTATAGGTAGGTATATGGCCCCATAGGCAGGTACTAGGCAGGTAATAGGAAGGTATATGGCCCCATAGGCAGGTACTAGGCAGGTAATAGCCAGGTATATGGCCCCATAGGCAGGTTATAGGCAGGTATATGGCCCCATAGGCAGGTTATAGGCAGTTATATGGCCCCATAGTCAGGTATATGGCCCCATAGGCAGGTAATAGGCAGTATATGGCCCCATAGGCAGTTTATAAAAAAATAAAAATACAATCACTTACCTCGCTCCCTCGCTGCTCCGATTCTGGGTGCTCTGCTCCGTGTCCAGGCCCAGGCAGTTTGATGTCTTCAGGCCGTGCATGCAGCATGATGACATAGCATGCTGCCTGTGCCAGAAACTCCGGACAGCCGTGAGTCTGTGGCCATCCGGAGTCTACTGTGGAGCAGGGAGCGCTTGCTCTCTGCTCTGCAGTGGTATCTTCACTTGTATGCACTCCGGAGGAGTCGCATACAGGTGAAGGCATCGCCGCCACGCGCCGGGCCTACGCGGCTGCGCCAGACACTGTAATGTACTCGGCCGTTTAAAGCTTATATGCGCTCTATGAGGAGTCGAGTCCGGGCGCGACAGTGACTCGAGTATAAGCCGAGGAGGGATTTTTCAGCACATTTTTTGTGCTGAAAAACTTGGCTTATACTCGAGTATGTACGGTAATTTCAAATAGTCATTCATTTTGCTAGCTCTACACCCCTACATTTTAGTATGCTACATTAACTTTTGATCGCCAATCATTTGTTTAAATCCCTCACCCTATTTCACCTTCACCAATCCCTAGTACTTGTGCTTCTTTAAACATGACTTTATTTGAGTTAATACAAGTGCAGGTTATCCAGGGTTATGGACATTTTCAGTAATACATCTATCAGCTCAGAATGAGTAGTTAAGGGCTTTGCAACTGAAAGCAAGAAAAATAACAAATAAGGAACAAAAAACTTCACGGGGTACATAGGAAATTGCAAATCATAAGTTTACGCAATGCTAAATACAATAACACCAGTATCCATGTTGAGACTGATATAATGTGCAGAAACATTGGTTTACTGAAGGTGTTAGAACAGAATTGGGAGAGAGCCATGGTTCCCATAGCAACTGTTGTTTAAAGACACAACATTTGGCGGGGAGGGTCAGCGAGTTTTTGTTCACAGAAGCAATTGTGGTTTAACTCTTTAATTATATCGGAGTGCAATGAAATTGAGGGGGTTTCCATAACAAGGGCAATTGTTGTTCGAGTGAGATTAAAAACATGGAAGAAACCATCTCAGAGAAGGAGGGGATTGGGAGTAGCAACAATGTAACACTGCCATTTCTGTAGATGGGTTTAAAATGAAACCCGGTAATTCTGGAAACAAGGCGAAAACCGATTTCCATAAGGCTTAATATAGGACGCCCCATCAGCATGTAGTAAGTTCCTGGGGGGCCACAGCTTTCCAACAAATCTTGATGGACCGGGGTGTAATGGGAAAGGGGGTGGGGGGGTACTTAAAGGTAAATTTTTACGCATTGTTTAAATTGGAAAAACATTTAGTGAGCTGGATGGGGATATGGGATCTTTTTCTTGCACAGCGAGAATTTTTTCGTTTGAGAAAGGAAAGAATTTTTTCATCGCTCTTCTGTCAGTAATCATATGGTAAATCATGATAAGCCTTTCTCAAACCCTTTTTTCCCGATAAAAAAAATTATAAAAATTTGAAGGAGGGGAGGGTAAGGCGGCAGTTAATTGATTGTTGAGATGACGGTTTGGAGATACGGGAAAAAGAAATACCTACTTTTCACAATGTACGGGAAAAAGAGGCCCAAAAAGGACTTTAGGTCCCCATTTTTCAGGAAAAAGGGGGTCAATGAGTGGGGGTTTAAAGTTTGTCAGGGGGGAGGTCGAGAAGTTTTTCCCAGCATTGAGTACTCCAAAGGCATCTGCCCCCTTAGGGGAAAACCCGGGGGAGTTGTAAACATACTTCTTCCAAGACAAGGAGATCTGATATAGATTGCAGGGAGGAGGTGGGGCGGGGGCCCCCGAAGCTGGCCTTTAAATAAAGCCAACTAAACAGGAGGGGAGGAAGATGCCTCCAACTCTGCCCATGAGAAAGCATTTATTTGAAAAAGGGGAGGCCTTTTCAGAAGAATAACCACATTGTATGCTTGTAGATTTGGAAATGCCACCCCCCATTTTAAGTGTAAAATAAGGGTTTCTTTTACCTTGTTTTTTTTCCTTCCATATAAAGTTAATAGGAGACGTTGAATCTAGTCAGTGTTGGGGGGGGAAAATAGGGAATTGCTGGGTTTAATAGATGAACTTGGGGAAGAACATAATCTTTTGATGTTTATTCTTGCTACCCAAGAAGATGAAGTTTGGTCACCCTCTTTATTTTTTTTTCAAAGCATCAAAAATTGGGAAAAAAATTTTCTTGGTCAAGGTTTTGGAGGGGTAGTTACTTTAACCCCCAGGGCTATTAGGACTGCCCCATGTGAACCAAAGTTCTCTGAAGGGGGGGTCGTGTGGGGATGTTATAATTTGGGGAAGGAAGGATTGATTTTTTTAAAATTTGTAAAGGAGACTGTATTTTCCTGTAGGGATCCGAAAGCGGGATTGAGAAGGCAATTGGAAGCGTAAACTGAGTCATCTGCGTATAACTTATTTTATAGTTTGTATTTTAGGATACAATACCCAAAATTAAAGGTTTTTTTCCTATTTTTAGCAGGGGGTCAATACAAAAAATAAAAACAATGGGGAAAGGGGGGAACTTTGGGGTACCATTTTCAGGCGAATGAATTTGAGGAAAACCCAAGGAAAGCACTGCGGCAGAGGGGGAGGAGTTTAAAATATTTTAAAAAAGCGAAGCAGGAATCCGGAAATTCCAATTTGTGTAGATTTTTTTCCAAATCTTCCGTTAACTCTGTCAAAAGCCTTCTGATCTAATGATGGAAGGCCCATTGGATTTTAGGTCCCCCCATTTGTACCCGGTCTAAGATAGTTGAGTGATCTTTGCTTCCCCTGCTATGAAAACAGCCTGGTCATTTGGAAAAAAGAAGGGAAGAATGGAACTAATTAGTGGCATGGATCTTGGCATACATTTTTTTTATCCGGTTTTTAATGATATGGGTCGTTTTTGCGACTTTTTTCTTCGTTTCCTGGGTTTTGGGATAGTGGAATGATTGCTTGCATAATTCTTTAGGGGGGTTTTTTAGGGGGGGCTTATCCATAAACAGTTAGCTATAGAGGGCCGGTTAGAATAAGGGGTAAAATTCATTTGAGATGCCCTTGGTCCCGGGGTTTTTTAATTTATAGACTGATTGCTTTTTTATTTCTGAGATGGTGAAAAAGGGGTTTCAGGGCTCTAATTAGATTCGTCCAATTTTGGGAAAAACTACCAAGGACAGGAAGGTGTTGATGTCATCATCTGAGGGCGGTTGGAAGTTTTCCTCATTTCGTAGATTTTAATAGTTCCCAATAAAATTGGGAAATTGGTTGGATCAAGGGTTTTTTGATTTTTTTTCATTATTTGTTGTTAGAAAGCAATTTTTTACGGGCTTGTTGTATATTAAACCCTTTTAGAAAGCAAACTAGAGGGAATCGCCCGCTCAAAAAATTTCCAATTTGTTTAGCTGCGTTTTTTTCATATTTTGAATATAGAGATTAGAAGGTCGCATTTTAGTTATTTAAGTGTTTTTTTTTTCGTTGGAGGGAATTTTTTTTAAATTTTTATCTGCTTACTTAAAAAGGTTGGGGGTTATCTACGAGAACATATTCTTTTTTGCAACAATGGTAATTGAATAAAAATCCCCCTTTGAATGCCTTTTGGGAACACCCTGGGACTCGGTGGGAAATGGTTAATATTCCATTCAAAAAAAAATCCGAGAAGGGGTCTCAAATTGACACTTCTTGTGAGTTTAAGTAGGTATTGTTCATTCTCCAAAGGGGGTCGGGGGGTAGGAAATATGGTTTGAGTTTTAAGGGGGACCGGAGCCCTGGGCAACCTTTGGGCCCATATGGGGCGGCAACTGGGGGAAATACCATTTTTTCCCAAAGGAAAAGTCTTTCTGAAGAATTAAAAAAGGGGTGAAAAAGAAGGTGAAATTCTTTCAATGAATGGATTTACCTCCAGTTCCCGTAAAACTTCCTCAAATGTTAAAGACTTCAATTTTTATAAGGGAGGCCCCGTGATTGTTATCTAGCGTTCCATCTTTGAGGGTTTAAAACCCCCGCACATAATAAACCTCCCCCTTCCCACTCGTTTGGCTTTCAAATAAATTTCCGATAAATGAATTTGTTTTGGGGTTGGGTGCGTATAAAGGGGTAGAGGAATGGGCTTGGAGTTTATCTCCCAAGCATATGACATATTTCCCAAGGGTCTTAAGTTTTGGGGTAGTTGGAAAGAAAAAAGATTTTTCATCAAAATTGCGATCCCTGCTTTCTTTTTTGGTGCATGGGCCTGAAAAATGTGTGGAAAATGTCGATTACGAAGGTGATGGGCATCAACTTCCAATAGGTGTGTTTCTTGAAGACATATAATGTCCGCTTTAGACCTAAGAGCTTCTTTCCACAAAATCGAACGTTTAAAGGGTGAATTTAACCCTTTAACGTTATGAGAGAGGATTTCAATCGCCATGGTCAAGAAGAGGGGGAGAAGCTATGGGTGAACATTCTAGAAGAAAAATATAATGTAAAAGAAGGGGCTTTGTATAGACCAACAGGTCTGACCTGGAATACCACTGCATAGATAACAAACAAACAGAACAAATAGAAAGCAACAACATTTGCATCAATATATCCCTTAGACGAAGGGAGAATAGGGAGGCAGTCCCGCCCACAAATTGAGAGGGGAAAGCGGAAGTAACGACCCAAAGTAACGACCCAAAACGGTCCGGGTGAGATCAAGTCTCCAGGAGGAGGCTCCAATGCTTACAGGAAGGCAAAGAGCAGACAGGTTCAAGGAAAGTCACCGGTAGACTCAAATTACAGATCCTGACCTAAGACGGGAAGTTTTAACCGACCATAGGGGGGTTACCGTTTCTGGACGTGCTTGCCTCTTCCGAACCGGGCTGGAATCCGTGTTAGGAATTAAGTCCCAGCGTCTTAGGGTGGAACAAGCTTCTTCCGGGGTAGAGCATGTGAATTGAGTGCCGTCTCTAATGATTAGAAGTTTCACTGAGCAGTCCCATCGGTATTAGTCCCCGGCGCCGCCGCTATCCGCCGCCGCCGCCGATCGTTAGGGTCCTAAGCCGTTACCAGTCGCTAAACTATCGTCTTAGGACCTTGGCGACGGCAGCGGTGGCGGGACTAACTGTATGTGCGTCCGCCGGACGCACATACAGTTAGATGCTTTGGCAGAGCAGAGAGCTCCGCAGAGTACTAGGGAGCCACAGGCAGGATGCGGCTCTGTGCGCGCCGGAGTGCACAGCACGGGCGGCGTGCGCGTCATCACGCTGCCCGCGCGGCCTGGTGACGTCACGCCGCTGAAGAAAAAGACCGGGAGCAGCGACCGCGACAGGGAGCGAGGTCAGGTGAGTGCTGTCAGTTTATTACTTTTAATTAGCTCTATTCATGCTGGGGGCTGTTATCTACTGTCATATATGCAGGGGAGGGGCTATTATCTCCTGTTATATGTGCAGGGAGGGATGCTATTATCTACTGTTATATGTGCAGGGAGGGGTGCTATTATCTACTGTCATATGTGCAGGGAGGGGTGCTATTATCTACTGTCATATGTGCAGGGAGGGGTGCTATTATCTACTGTCATATGTGCAGGGAGGGGGGCTATTATCTACTGTTATATGTGCAGGGAGGGGGGCTATTATCTACTGTCATATGTGCAGGGAGGGATGCTATTATCTACTGTCATATGTGCAGGGAGGGGGGCTGTTATCTACTGTCAGATGTGCAGGGAGGGGGCTATTATCTACTGTCATATGTGCAGGGAGGTGTGCTATTATCTACTGTCATATGTGCAGGGAGCGGTGCTATTATCTACTGTCATATGTGCAGGGAGGGGGCTATTATCTACTGTCATATGTGCAGGGAGGGGGGCTATTATCTACTGTCATATGTGCAGGGAGGGGGGCTGTTATCTACTGTCATATGTGCAGGGAGGGGTGCTATTATCTACTGTCATATGTGCAGGGAGGGGAGCTATTATCTACTGTTATATGTGCAGGGAGGGGGGCTATTATCTACTGTCATATGTGCAGGGAGGGGAGCTATTATCTACTGTCATATGTGCAGGGAGGGGGGCTGTTATCTACTGTCATATGTGCAGGGAGGGGGGCTATTATCTACTGTTATATGTGCAGGGAGGGGGGCTATTATCTACTGTTATATGTGCAGGGAGGGGGGCTATTATCTACTGTTATATGTGCAGGGGGGGCTATTATCTACTTATATACGTGCAGGGAGGAGCTATAATCTACCTACATATGTGCTGTGAGGCCTATAAGCTACCTATATATACACATGCTGTGGGGCCTATAAGCTATCTATATACCTGCTGGGGGACCTAAACCTGCCTATATACCTACTGGGGGATCCATAACCTGCCAATATACCTGCTGGGGGATCCATAACCTGCCAATATACCTGCTGGGGGATCCATAACCTGTCCATATACCTGCTGGGGGATCCATAACCTGCCTATATACCTGCTGGGGGATCCATAACCTGTCCATATACCTGCTGGGGGATCCATAACCTGCCTATATACCTGCTGGGGGACCTAAACCTGCCTATATACCTGCTGGGGGACCTAAACCTGCCTATATACCTACTGGGGGATCCATAACCTGCCTATATACCTACTGGGGGATCCATAACCTGCCCATATACCTGCTAGGGGACCCATAACCTGCCCATATACCTGCTGGGGGATCAATAACCTGCCTATATACCTGCTGGGGGACATATAAACTACACACCTACCTACTGGGAGATATATAAAGTATATAACCACCTACTGGGGGACGTATAACTTACTGGGGGACCCTTTTACCTTCACTGGGGGATCACATAATTTACTGCGTTGTGAAGTCGCTAACAGTCGTTAAGCCGGTTGTTAAGGCCTCAAGACAAGTCAGTTGATAAGAGTTAGCAATCGACTCCGCGGACTCCAGTCGGTTGTTAAGCCAGTTGTTAAGGCCTCAAGTCGATTGATAAGACCTTAGCAATCGACTCCGGGGACTAATCGGTATGCAATGCCCTATTCCATGAGAATCCTTGTGAAGGGCTGGAACTCACGTCTGCGCAACATAGTGGCTGCGGATAAGTCTGGGAACAGAGAGTTGGCTTGAAGTCTTTCTGGTAGAGAGTCCATCTTTCGGAGGGCTATCATAATATCTTCCTTGATGTGGTAGAAGTGTATGCGAGCGATGGTATCACGTGGTACTTGTTGGGGAAGACTACGCGGCTTGGGTATTCTTTGAATTTGGTCGATTATAAGGTCTTTAGAGTTGCACTTGGGAAGGGTGAGAGCCATCAAGTCAGTTAGGAACCCATGGAGTTGATCTGGAAGAACAGACTCAGGTATCCCCCTTATGCGAACATTGTTACGTCTCGATCTATCTTCAAGATCTAGAACTTTGCTTGACAGGCGTTGGACCTCTTTTTCTAGGGCATTGTTAGTGTCAATAAGGGAGTTGTGGGAGTCTGCAAATTCTGACATTTTGGTTTCTATATATTCAGTTCTAGAAGTGATTGAAAGTCCTGTTTAAGGTCTGAGATCATCTCCTTAAGGTTAGCCTGAAGACTGGATCGGAACAAAGAGAATAGACGTTGAAGAGTGGAGGTTGTAAGTGGCTGAGACTCATGTTCTTCGTGGTGTTCAATATCAACTGATTCCGCCCTTGAAGAGACTGAGGGAGGGGCCAATGAGAATTGAAGGCCTTTCTTTGATCTTGTTTCATTTTGTGGCAGAGAGGAGAAGAAGTCAGGAAGTTTGGTAGGATGGGCTTTAGGATTTTTCTTTGAGGTGCCTCCCATATTGAAGCAGCAGTGAAAGACGTGGAGGAGAGGAACTTAGTAATATGACAAATTGGTGGTTGAAGAAATTGTATTTATTTATTTATTTATTTTATTTTTTCCCCTTTCTTTCCTCTCTCCTCTTTTCTACCTTTTATAATTCAGACTCCTGACGTAAAGGGCGTGGGACGTCTAGCTAATTGAAATGCACAAAGATATGGAACATAAGTATGGTAGATTCAACCAATGAGTTTGCAGCAGGGAGAGAGATGTTCAGATGGAATCTGTCTAGGTATTGCTAGCTTATATGGTCACACTGGGTAAGGATGCAGACAGCCGGAGAAATTGAGAACAGCGGTATGGTAGGGTTGCACAGGGTTATACTAGGAAAAGTCAGCAGCTGGGGTCCTGATGTGAGGGAGCTCTTTGTTGAAACTTGTGTGTGCTGATATCTGCTATGTGCAGGCAAGTAGATGATTCCCAAGGAGGTGTAGCAGGCACAGGCAATAAAGAGTCAGTGCAGGGTATGTTAACTTGCGGCAATTCAGATCCCCCTTGGCTAATAGGGTTATACAAGAATGAGCCAGAGTTTGGGGTCCTGATATGAGAGAGCTCTGTTTTGAATCTTGTGTGCACTGATAGCTGCTTTGTGTAGGCAAATAGATGATTCTCCAGAAGAGATAGCAGGCATGGATAATAAAGAGACAGTGCTGAATATGGTATTTTGCGGCAGTTCAGATCTCTCTCTTGGCTGAGAGGGTTATACAAGGAAGAGCCAGAGGCTGAGGTTCTGGTGTGAGGGAGCTCTTAGTTGAGTCCTGTGTGCACTGATAGCTGCTGTGTGCAGGTAAATAGGTGATTCCTCAGATGAGATAGCAGACACAGAGGATACAAAATCAGTTCAGGGTGTATTAGCTTGCGGCAGTTCAGATCCCTCTTGGCTGAGAGTTTTGTACAAGGAAGAGCCAAAGGTTGAGGTCCTGATGTAGGGGAGCTCTTTGTTGACTCTTATGTGCACTGATAGTTGTTATGTGCAGGCAAGTAGATGTTTTCTCAGAGGAGATAGCAGGCACAAAAAAGATACAGAGTCAGTGCAGGGTATATTAACTTGCTGCAGTTCAGATCTCTCTTGGATGAGAGGGTTATACAAGGAAGTGCCAGAGACTGGGGGTATCTCTGTGTTGTGTCTTATGTGCCCTGATAGTTGCTATGTGCAGGCAAGTAAATGAGTCCCCAGAGGAGATAGCAGGCACAGAAAATAAAAAGTCAGTGCAGGTTATACTAGCTTGCGGCAGTTCAGATCTCTCTTGGCTAAGAGATGTATTGCACTGATATTAGCCAGAGAGAGGCCTATTATAGTCTCTGTAAATATATTCCAACGTATAACTGTTACTTTTAGTCCCCTGTGATTAAGTGTAATTATATGTAGGAAGAGGGATGCAGTCCACGTCCTGTCAGGGAGAGCCTGATCTCCAGGGGAGCGTCCCGTACTATCCGGGGTTTATATTCTGTAAAATGGAGTCACCCGGGTAGCAGAGAAGAGGGGCTTACCCTCTCTAAGAGGCCGGAGACACTTCTGCCTGGTTCTCAGGCTATAGCTTTACCAGCTGGGAGTCTGTGGTACCGGAGGGAAGAACGAGATTTCAGGCAGCCAGGATCCACTTTTTAAGTCTTCCTGTCCACTTTTTGAGCCTTAGTAGGGCCGATTTATGGAGCTCAGTCCTGGAGCTAATCCACCACACGTCCTATCTCATCCCCTGCTCAGGCCACGCCCCCAGTACTTGTGCTTCTAAAACATGCTTTTTATTTTCTCTACATCTGAACTCCATTGTACATACACAGTACATTTCTAAATACTGGCCACCCTGTCATTTTTCTGTGTGAAAGGCCACATTCCCTCAGGAACACCCTTTTGGATTTGTAAATCATCAAAAGGGACACATTCAGAGATATGTTTTTTTAAGATCCATACATTGAGCCTCCCAACGACGCCCTATGTGGACATCATATACACTCACCGGCCACTTTATTAGGTACACCATGCTAGTAACGGGTTGGACCCCCTTTTGCCTTCAGAACTGCCTCAATTCTTCGTGGCATAGATTCAACAAGGTGTTGCAACGATGCTCAATTGGTACCAAGGGGCCCAAAGAGTGCCAAGAAAATATTCCCCCACACCATGACACCACCACTACCAGCCTGAACCGTTGATACAAGGCAGGATGGATCCATGCTTCATGTTGTTGACGACAAATTCTGACCCTACCATCCGAATGTCGCAGCAGAAATCGAGACTCATCAGACCAGGCAACGTTTTTCCAATCTTCTACTGTCCAATTTCGATGAGCTTGGGCAAATTGGAGCCTCAGTTTCCTGTTCTTAGCTGAAAGGAGTGGCACCCGGTGTGGTCTTCTGCTGCTGTAGCCCATCTGCCTCAAAGTTCGCCGTACTGTGCTTTCAGAGATGCTCTTCTGCCTACCTTGGTTGTAACGGGTGGCTATTTGAGTCACTGTTGCCTTTCTATCAGCTCGAACCAGTCTGCCCATTCTCCTTTGACCTCTGGCATCAACAAGGCATTTCCGCCCACAGGACTGCCGCTCACTGGATGTTTTTTCTTTTTCGGACCATTCTCTGTAAACCCTAGAGATGGTTGTGCGTGAAAATCCCAGGAGATCAGCAGTTTCTGAAATACTCAGACCAGCCCTTCTGGCACCAACAACCATGCCACGTTCAAAGGCACTCAAATCACCTTTCTTCCCCATACTGATGCTCGGTTTTAACTGCAGGAGATTGTCTTGACCATGTCTACATGCCTAAATGCACTGAGTTGCCGCCATGTGATTGGCTGATTAGAAATTAAGTGTTAACGAGCAGTTGGATAGGTGTACCTAATAAAGTGGCCGGTGAGTGTATATACATAGTAAATAAACTTGCAATGTAACAAATCTTACGAAAACCTTGTAGTACAGTGACTCGTTCCAGTCCTTTAGTTCATATCCTTATTGGGAAAATTTTCTAGTCTTCAGTTTGATTCTTTAGAACTCCAAACAGAACTGATAGCACATATTCATGCTTGAGAAAGGAAAAAAGGAAAGCAAAAGGCTTCCGAAACATCGCAAGGAATATGTGCTATCAGCTCTGTTTGGAGTCCTAAGGAATCACACTTGAGGACTAGAAAAGTTTCCCAATAAGGATCTGAAGATATGTGTATAAAAAATTAGACTAAAATGATATAAGCCTTGATTGTTGATAATGTTTCATAACATCACAATGGGTTATCTATGATTACCATATTGCAGGTAACTGCTCTGTGCTAAAAGTTGATTGTCTTGCAAAAAGTATTACAAAATCTATTTTTAGATCAAAATTAGGGCTTTGACCCTCTTTTTATGTGGTACTGTATCTGCTTTGACATCTCCAATAGCTTGAATCCTGCATACTTCTATAAATAAATGAATGAATGAAAGGAAAGCTGTTGGTGCATAGCATGTAACCAATGTAAAAAAATAGACTACTAGCAAATATTTAGAAGTGCAATAAATAGCACAAGACCTTCGTTCCTTTACAAGCTTTCCAGTTTTCTCTCCTGGACATATAACACTGTGATGAACAGTCTGAAGTACAGGTTTTGGATATTAGGCTACTGCAGGCCAAGAATGTCGGACACCTTAGACTCTGCCTATCCAGTAGACCACATAGTAATTCATGTATGCTTTATAATGTTAGCCAGCTATAATTTTGTCTATGCTCCAATGTCTGCATTGCTTTCCCTCTTTACTGTATTTTCCATATGTAGCTTAAACACAAATTGCTAAATAAACCAACTGACCTGAAAAACCATTGCCACAAGGAGGCATATTCCTGCCTATGAATACAACATAACTACTAAACTATGCCAAAGGTCTACACCTATAAAAATGCAGTCATTATCTTACAAAGCAGTATCAGTACTTGACACATATGGTGGTGATGCTGAATTCACTTCTTTATAATGCAATTATATCAGAAAACCAGGGCAAATAACATATAGCACCTCCTACTGATTCCCTATTCCATTCACAAATTGAACTTCAACAGGTTTGTGCATATATAATTAAATTAATCAACATATAATTAAGATCTATTTATATAAAAAATCAATAAATGCTATTCAAGAGTGCATGTCCACTTTAACCTGTCAGTCAAGTTTTGCTGGGAAAAGAGGTGGCAGAGGGGAGTTACCCAGTGAACCTTTCTCCCTGTGTTCGGCTTTTATTATTATTTATTATTATTTATTTTATTTTAAAGCGTCATTGATTCCATGGCACTGAAAATTCAAAGGGGGGTTACATTCATAACATATGCCAAACAAGTACAATGATAACAATGAATGACTTACAACTGGCACAGAGAGCCCTGCCCATGAGGGCTTACAATCTACAATGGAAGAGGAAAGAGACAGAAGGTGAGGGGCAGACATGTTTGTGGGGTAGCACAGTGGCAGCAGGGTTATTGTACATTATAGGCAGTCCTAAAGAGATGGGTTTTGAAGGTTGATTTTGAAGCTGGTGAAGGTGGTGGAGAGTCTGATGTGTTGGGGTAACGGGTTCCAGAGAATAAGCACAAGAAAAGTCTTAGAGACAGTTATGTGAGGAGCTGACAAGAGGAGAGCAGAGAAGAAGGTCCTGTGAGGAGCACAGACTGTGTGAGGGGAGATATCTGAAGATTAAGGCAGAGATGTATGGAGGAGAGAGGTTACACAGAGCCTTGTGGGTCATGGTGAGTAACTTGAAATGAATTCGCTGGGCAACGGGTAGCCAGTGAAGGGATTGCCAGAGGAGAGAGGTGGAGGAGTAGCAAGGAGAAAGCTGAATAAGACGGGCAGCAGAGTTGAGGATGATTTGAAGGGGAGCAAGAGTGCTAGATGGGAGAACACAGAGAAGGGTGTTACAATAGTCTAGGCGGGAGATGACAAGGGCATGGACTAGCATTTTTGTAGTGTTGAAGTTGAGGAATAAACGGATGCGAGAGATATTTTTCAGGTGCATGCGACAGGCAGAGGTAAGGGTTTGGATGTGTGGTTTGAAAGACAGAGAGGAGTTGAAGGTTATCCCAAGGCAGCGGACTTGCAGAACAGGTGAGAGTGTAGCCACTGACTGTGATAGAGAGATCAGGTGGAGGGATGGAGTGGGACGGTGGAAAGATGATGAATTCAGTTTTCTCCACATTCAGTTTTAGAAGACAAGAGGAGAGGAAGGAGGAAATTGACAATAGACAGTCTAGGATGCGGGAGGGCAGAGAGTTAATATCTGGGCCAGAAATGTAGAGTTGTGTGTTGTCAGCATATAGGTGGTATTGAAAGCCGTGTGAGCTGACTCAGGCCAAGAGTGTAGAGAGAGAAGAGTAATGGGCCCAGTACTGACCCCTGAGGGACACCAACAGAGAGAGGGTGAAAGAACGAGGTGGTGAGAGAGTGAGAGACACTGAATGTCTTATCAGTGAGGTATGAGGAGATCCAGGAAACGGCCAAGTTCATGATGCCGGGGCTTTAAAAACTATTGGGGGAATTTATTAATACCAGCATTTCAAATGCTGGCCTTGATACAAAAAGTAGTGAAGTAAGATGTGAAGGTTGCTGTATCTTTGACTAAGCGCTACACACTGATATCTATATCAGCAATTTCTGCAATAATTTATTGCACTGTCTAAAGTAAATTACAGTAAATGTGTTGAGCAGTAGCAGGTTGTCATGAACAGTCTCTGCTGGCTTACATGTCCGGAATCAAGTTGGTCGTGCCCTGCCACTTGAGCCTATGGCCACGGCCTGACACGTCACCAAACGTGACATATGTTATGTTCCGCACCCCCTAGATCAGCAGGATACAATTTCACAAATAACCCCTGTCCAAGCAGGCACAGGGAGTGAGAGAGAATAACCGACATGACCACCAGTGTGGCGCAACACTCACCCACAGCCTTGTCCAGCTGAGAGACCCCTTTTCACTAGCACCAGTCAAACATAACTGTGCCAGCTCGGTAGACAGCCACAATTTCCTCTTTTTATATAAGCCCGGTCTATTAACAGGATTATATTTAACCAGAAAACAGCCCTACTAGCATATGACGTAAAACAGAGTATATCGGCATGTGGATTTTTGGACTGAGATAAAAGAGCAGTCCAAAATAAAGTTTCAATATTCAAATGTCTTAAAGTGGTTGTCCCACTACATTGATTCATCTTACCTCAGTCCTGTTTACTTGGTTTCATTTTGAATTCAGGGGAGTGTTTACTGGCTTCTACTAGGTAGCAGTAGAAGCCAGGTCTTTAGCTATAGCAACCTGAGGAGCTGATGCAGCTCATACAAGAGGGGATATCTAGGAATAGGTAGGACACTGTTAATAGACACATATTACAAAGTGACTTGTTTTTGCAAGATCTTTAACATAAAAAGCAATCCTTGTTGTGAGACAGCCCCTGTAAGGGCACACTAGACAAAACACTACATACACAGTGAATACAGTGATATATAATGGTCAGGTGTGCAAATACAGGTATGGGATTACAAATACTATATAGCAGACAAAGTACAAGTCGGTTACCTGGTATAAGGTCTTAGCGCTGTGCAGCCACATGGTCAGTGTGTGATGCAATCAAGTTCCTGGTTCCTTCCAATGTACTAGTATGGCATAAACTCCCTCAAAAGATAACACCAACTTCTTCCAGGCACATGCTTTTAGACCTAGCTGGTCACATCCCATCATTCCCCTGGAATGGTTTAATGCTCCCTTCCCTCTGGTCCAAATGGCCTGAGCCTCATAACCTAAGATGGGTAATGACTTTTCCTGGAGAAGTCACAGACAGGCGGCTCTGGTACTATCGGAACTGGCTGAGCCCCAGTTGCATTCAGGAACCAAACACGGCTGTCACGGTCGGAGATAGTGGATCCTCTGGACCGCCGCAAGCGATGGCGTAAGCCACGCCAGGGAGCGGAATCTAAGTAGATCCCGGTTTTCACCAGAGCCCGCCGCAAAGCGGGATGGACTTGCTGCGGCGGGAGTCTACCAGGTCGCTACCCCTGACGTGACTTGCTTGCGGAGGCAGCCGAGGTGTAGCGTGGCACAGAATCATCAGGCAGGCTCGTAGTCGGGGACAGGCAGGAGGTCAGGACAGGCGGCTATGGTTCGTGGTCGTGGACAGGCAGAAGGTCAGGGCAGGCGGCAAGATGCGTGGTCGAGGAACGGAAGCAAATGGTACGGTACACGGTAAATCAGAACAAGGCTTGGAACACTTTCTCTATAGGCTAAATGGCACTAAAGATCCGGAAACAAGACTCAGGAAAGGGCAGACTTAAATAATGGCAGTGACCGGCAATACCCAATTACCGGTGCACTGGCCCTTTAAATTTCCCAGAACCGGCGCGCGCGTGCCCTAGAGAGCGGGGACGCACGCGCCGGGAGACAGGAGATACAGCATGAGCGCGGCCGTGTAAGTAGGAGGGGACACTGCCGGCAGGGTTAGCGTGCCCACCGCCCGACATGCGTGCGGCGGCGCCGCTCGTGCGGGGACCACTGGTTTGCCTGCGACCCGGGACAGGGGTCGCAGGCCCACCCGTGACAACGGCATTGCTGCCAGATTCCTACTAGCAGTATATGGAAGCGATATGTGGGTATGAAGTGTAGCAATTCCATAATTCTCTATGAAATCAAAGCTCTCGAGTGTCTGACTCAAGCCTTTAATCATCTCCGTTACTCTGAGTGTGGATACATTTGGTCCCGAGGAGTCTGCTGAACATGTGAAATAAACAATAAGGGCAACATGTATGAAGATCGGTGCGTCAGAGCGCCCGTTTTCGAGCGCTCGAACGTGAAAGCTGCGCCTCATGTATGTCGGCGCCCAAGATGCGCTCATACATGCGGTGTAAAGTCCCCTGCGCCTCGCCAGTGTGTGAGGCGCAGTGCGGGACTTAGGCACAAAAGGACTGCACTTAACATGTATTCCAATTCGGGACAGGCTGGAAAACAGCGAGAAATCATTAAACATATTAGTGAATAGCAAAAAGAGTTGTCTTCCAAATGAATGAATGAATAAAGAGAAAAATCAAAGCTGTCTAAAAGCGATTAAATGTAGTGAAAAAGTTGATCATTTAAAATTAAAGGGAAAATATATAAGATCACTCAAGAAATAAATCTCAGCTCCGTGAGGCATGGAGTATGAATCAAAAAAAAGTTTTTATAAGGTGTAAAACATTATCTGAAAAAGAGCTCAAACCTTATAAAAAAAAAACATAAATAAAATCACTAACAAAAAATCAATAACGGCGCAACATCAGGAATTTGGATAGTAAAAATTGCCGGGAAATACAGTAATTCAAATTCTGTAAGGGCTTCTCATTGGTCAGCATAAACCAACCAATCAAAATACGAGCGACAGTGACCCATTATAACCTATGGAGTAGTATTGACCAATCAAATGAAGAGGCGGGACAGTTCAAAATACAGTAAACAAGGCAGAAAAGAGCTGATTGGTTGAACTAGTGGGGGCTTGGGTATCCCGGCCAATCAGAGCGCGAGCTACTTTGTCCCATTGTAGTCTATGGAGTGATGGGGGCACTGAAATCTCACCTCCATGCGGCGTGGAGTATTAGTAAATAAATCGTTTTTATTAGGTGTAAAACATTCTCTGTAAAAGAGCTAAAACCTTCTATAAACAGACATGAATCAAATCACTAACAACGCGTTTGTCGCCAGGACCGGCGCAACATCAGGAATTGGGCTACTGGAAATTGCCGGGAAATACAGTAATTCAAATTCTGTAAGCGTTTCTCATAGGTCGGCAGAAACAAACCAATCAGAATAGGAGCGACAGTGAACCATTATAACCTATGGAGTAGTATTGACCAATGAAATGAAAAGGCGGGACAGTTCAAAATACAGTAAAAAAGGCAGAAAAGAGCTGATTGATTGAACTAGCGGGGGCATGGCTATCCCGGCCAATCAGAACGCGAGCAAATTTTTCTTATTGTAGTCTATGGAGAGATGGAGGCACTGAAATCTCAGCTCCGTGCAGCATGGAGTTTTAGTAAATAAATCGTTTTTATTAAGTGTAAAACAGTCTCTGTAAAAGAGCTAAAACCTTCTAAAATCATACATCACTCAAATCACTAACAACGCGTTTGTCGCCGTCAATGGCGCTACATCAGGAATTGCGATATAGAAAATTGCCGGGAAATACAGTAATTCAAATTCTGTAAGCTCTTCTCATTGGTCGACAAAAAACAACCAATCAGAATAGGAGCGACAGTGAACCATTATAACCTATGGAGTAGTATTGACCAATCAAATGAAAAGGCGGGACTGTTTAAAATACAGTAAAATAGGCAGAAAAGAGCTGTTTGGTTGAGACCAGGCGGCAGATATGAATCCACCAATCATATGTAGTGCATCTATTTTGAATGTAGCAAGAAGGGCGAGATAGAAGGGCGCCCTAAAAGTTATTACTGTCTATGGGAAATATTCTAGTACTGTGATTAGTTGGGGGCAAGAGGGGCTCGTCCTGCTTAGCCAATCAGCGGTTGAGCTACTTATCTCATACAGTTCTATGGGGAAAAGAAATGTAGAGCAAGCTCTGTTTGTGATTGGCTAAGTTAACAGAGGCACGATTATTTGGGCCAATGGGAGAGCGAGCGACGCTCTTATGGGTTTTCTAATGCAATCTATAATAAAAGTGTACATGCCAGAAATCAAATGATAAGACTCACAAAGTTTTACCGATCTCCATATAAAATGAACAATAATATGGGGTTAACGAAAATAAAGAAATAAAAATGAACTCATTGAATTTTAGGGCGCTCTTCTATCGCGCCCTTCTTGATACACTCAAAATAGACGCACTACATATGATTGGTGGATTCATATCTGCCGCCTGGTCTCAACCAATAAGCTCTTTTCTGCCTTTTTTTACTGTATTTTAACTGTCCCGCCTTTTCATTTGATTGGTCAATACTACTCCATAGCTTATAATGGGTCACTGTCGCTCGTATTCTGATTGGCTGGTTTCAGCCGACCAATGAGAAACGCTTACAGAATTTGAATTACTGTATTTTCCGGCAATTTTCTTTATCCCAATTACTGATAAACACCTATCAAACAAAGTTTTACCCACCATCAATATTAAAAAAATTAATCAACTCTATTGAAAAAATACAAAAACATACAAAAATACAAGTAAAAAGGTGACAATGGAACTACACATACAGCGTGACCTACTACATGCCATCACACTAAAATAAAGTCAAATATGAAAGGCGGATAACCCCACAATGGTAATTATAAATGTATCATTATCAACCATTTGGTAAATAATATGTAAATAATATATACCCAACCTTAAATAGGAGACATCACAGCAGTATCAATATCCCAAATTGGGCAGATGGAAAAGTGTAGGACACGCACCCCACCGCGCGTTTCGCAGTGCGCTTCGTCCAGGGGTAAATTAACATATTCAGGACCTGGTCTTTTAAATGAATGAGCCATAATTAATTGCCTCCTCCCTAGTCAAACTTGACCAATAAGATAGAAATTATTCATTGTGAGCTATAATAGACAATTCCACCTACCAATGGTAACTTACCTCATGGATTACACAATATCCCAAAATGAGAGGGTAAAAAGCCGCGCATCCGCGGATGATTGTAATAGTCTCTATGAGTGCCCGCTAGAGAATGGAGTTGGCATCTTGAATAGGGAACCGCGCATGCGCGTGCCGTCCGCGCATGCGTCCGTCCGCAATAGGGGAAACCCTAAGCAAAGATGGAATCGCCAGCAATATCTCCAATCGCGCATGCGCGAAAACATTGCACATGCGCAAGAGGAAACAGCCGACGAACAAACAAATCCAAGGGTATAGCATTGCTTATAAAGAAAACAGATGTATGAAGAATAGCCAATATATATACCATCCCACAACATATTTGTATAAGAAGACAGACATGCACAGAACATAGTAACAACATTAATACACTTTACAAGTATAATTACCTAGTGAACGAGGGTTAATGAATAAATAATAAATATATACTTAAATATAGTGAGTATAAGTGATTTGTGAAGTGCGCAGGTGAATGAGTGCCCAAGTGCAAAAAAATAAAATGTACAAAAGAAAGGGAATGACGTGCAGTGCATATATAAAATATATTTTTATTATAATATTAACATTAAATACATACATACCATAATTATTCATAAACGTACATGAATTACATTTATACATACGTGAATATATAAAATGAGAACAAGCCAATATATTAGGTAAAGTATATCAACAAGAATATATTACTAAAGTGCATACATAAAAAGGTACCAATTGACTTTGTATACCATAAATATGAATATAAAATGATACAATACAAATATATATATATGAACTATAAAATATAGTCCATATAATAAGCGGGCAAAAATATACTCGTGTCAAAATGACTGAAAGAGATACAGACAACCAATACCTGAGAAGAAATCACATGAAACATGGTCCATGAATGACAGGGAGATAAAGTTGATTGTAGTTGTGTCAGCAGGAAGAAAGTCAAAAATCAGGAACAGATGGCTCAAATGATGTCACTAGAGATAAGAAATAAAATTAGTCTAAAAAACATATAAAACCAGATCACAACCTAGATTTGGAAGAAAAGAAGAATCAACTTAGATTATAAAAATGGGCCAAAATTTAGTTGTTCATTTAGTCCCCTGGGGTATATGGTGTCCAAAACATAAATCCATCTTACCTCCCTTTGGGCCAAGATGTTCCTCCAATTTCCCCCTCTTAAGTTGAACAGAACATGATCAATTCCTCTAAATCTTAATCCGTAGGCATCACAATTGTGTTTCTCTTTAAAATGTCTGGGAATTGGATGTAGTGTATCAATTTCAACTGTTGTGCTAGCACCATTAATTCCAAGAATGTGTTCACGGATACGTCTCCGAAATTGCCTGGTAGTCATGCCAATGTAAATCAAATCGCAGGGACAGATCACTATCCCTATCTTGTACCACAGCATGACCCTTAAACCTGCATCACCCACAAATTAAAAAGTGCCAGAAGGCAGTATGATTTGAACCATCATTTTACTTGAACTGGACATTGAATATCCCTGTCCTGGAACGCAGCATGAGCCCCAAACCTGCATGACCCCCAGATTTAAAAAGTGCCGCAAAAAGGAGTCTTTGAACCACCATTTTAGTTGAACTGGACATTGACTATACCTGTCCTGGGCCACAGCATGAGCCCCAAACCTGCATGACCCCCAGATTTAAAAAGTGCCACAAAAAGGAGTCTTTCAACCACCATTTTAGTTGAACTGGACATTGACTATATCTGTCCTGTACCGCAGAATGACCATTAAACCTGTCTGACCCACAGATTAAAAAGTGCCGGAAAAAGGAGTCTTTGAACCACCATTTTAGTTGAACTGGACATTGACTATATCTGTCCTGTACCGCAGAATGACCATTAAACCTGTCTGACCCACAGATTAAAAAGTGCCACACAAAGGAGTCTTTGAACCACCATTTTAGTTTCAACGGACATTGAATATACCTGTCCTGGGCCACAGCATGAGCCCCAAACCTGCATGACCCCAGATTAAAAAGTGCCGGAAAAAGGAGTCTTTGAACCACCATTTTAGTTGAACTGGACATTGACTATACCTGTCCTGGGCCACAGCATGAGCCCCAAACCTGCATGACCCCCAGATTTAAAAAGTGCCGCAAAAAGGAGTCTTTGAACCACCATTTTAGTTGAACTGGACATTGACTATATCTGTCCTGTACCGCAGAATGACCATTAAACCTGTCTGACCCACAGATTAAAAAGTGCCAGAAAAAGGAGTCTTTGAACCACCATTTTAGTTGAACTGGACATTGACTATATCTGTCCTGTACCGCAGAATGACCATTAAACCTGTCTGACCCACAGATTAAAAAGTGCCGGAAAAAGGAGTCTTTGAACCACCATTTTAGTTGAACTGGACATTGACTATATCTGTCCTGTACCGCAGTATGACCATTAAACCTGTCTGACCCCAGATTAAAAAGTGCCGGAAAAAGGAGTCTTTGAACCACCATTTTAGTTGAACTGGACATTGACTATATCTGTCCTGGGCCACAGCATGAGCCCCAAACCTGTTTGATCCACAGATCACAAAGTGGCACTATGCTATTTTGTACAGTGACTGTCATTTAGAATATTTTTTGGTAACTGACATTTGTTTACAGAATTTATTTAGGGAAGTTTTATTTATAGTTTTACATTATTATCATTTTGCTTTTTTTTCCAAGTGTGATAACATACAACATACACCCCTCCCTGCAGTTTTTAAAGGTATTTTTTACACGTGTAGATGTGTTAATTCGTCCACACACTCCATAAGTAATACAAATGTCCTAATCATCCCAAAAACACTTCTTAGTTGAGAAGACATTTGCCCTCCTGGCTTCTGAGACTGATTCAGCCAATCAATTCAATGGTTTCATTTTTCCTCCAAATCCTTCTTCATTGATTAGGGACAGACTCCCCTGGAGATCAAATGATGCGACCCCATAGTGACTCCAGCCCCAGAAAATTTTAAGCCTCAAATTGTGCAATTTGTGTCCAGCCCTGGACCCCTTTTTGGCACTACTTAACCTCACAGAAATCACCTTTTTCAAAATCGGATTTTTTAGAGAAATTTGAAGCTCTCCTGATTGCCCCTAACGGTGAGAGCCAGTGCTGCCGTCAGCCATCTGTTAACACGGAGGTCCAGCTGCCAGACTTACAGTGGGTGCGGTGAGAGACCAGGCTAGCGTCTGTCATCTATTAACACGCAGGTTCAGCTGCCAGGGCCGGAGTTACAGTGGGTGCGGTGAGAGCCCAGGCTGGCGTCCGTCATCTATTAACACGGTAAAAATGCCCTTATGACGCAGCAACGAAAACAGTCGTGCTGAAGCAGAGTGCGGAAGTGTGAGGTAAGACCTCCAGCCTTCCTCAGTACACAGTCAAGACCTGGGTAGCGCTTGCCCCTCCGTATGAGTGCGGACCAATTGAGCTTCACTTGGAAATACTGGTGGTTAACGCTCCTGTTCCACCCAGGTGCCCTTTTTCTTGGCATTCTTTTTCTCATTTTACTCAACGTGCTGGAGGAAATTGTCTCTGTACTTTGTTCTCTGTCCGTGCTCCATACTCCATGTCCTCTGAATAAAACCCACATTGGTCAAGTTTTCCTGTACCTCCCTTGTACAATTCAGAGGAATTTTTTCACCAGCTATTTTGTACATGCAAGTTTTTTTAGTAGTTTAATTCTAGAAAACACATTTTTAAAATAGGATGGAATCCCACCATGTCTTTGTTTCTCTTTTTTTAATTGTATTAAATGGGTTGTTCAATACAGGGATTGCTAGCTATGTTAAAGATCTTGCAAAAACAAGTCATTTTGCAATATGTGTCCATTAACAGTGTTACCCATTCCTGTTTCTGACAGCACCATCACCTTGAGCCACTCTTGACAATTTTTGAAGAACAAATGTCTGTTAGAAACCAAATTTTTTAAATAGGACCTGTAAGTCTAGCTGCATTTCACAGCAAAATGCCCCAAAAATTCAAAACATGACCCATGAGCCACTTTTGGGCAATTGTGAAGAACAAATGTCTGTTAGAAACAATATTTTTTTTATAATAGGACCCGTAGTATAGCTGCATGTCACAGCAAAATGCCCCCAAAAATTCAAACATGCCCCTTGACCCACTTTTGACAATTGTGAAGAAAAAAAGTCATTAGAAATAACATTTTTTAAAAAGGGGAACCTGTAGTATTGCGCTTTCCAAAACCCGCATGCCCAAAAAAAATTTTAAAAATGCCCTTCTTCCCAGCCCCTTTTAAAAAATTGGGGGGGGAAAAGGGCCATTTTGAAGCCCCATTTCGTTCCCAAAAAGGACCACGATTATTGCTGTACTCACAGACCATGACCCCAAAAAAAATTTATAAAAAAATGACTTCTACCCACGGGTTAAAAAAATTGTGGGGTTAGAAATGGCACTTAAACCCCTTTTCTTTTTCAAAGGACCACGTTTAATTGCGGTATCCCCAAAACAACATGACCCCAAAAAAATTATAAATATGATTTCCCAAAAGCAACTGTTATTTAAAGGGATGAAGAAATCAAGGGGCGAAAAATTTTAAGGCAAAACGGGGTTATTTGATGGTGAGCTTTGGAAGGAATGTCCCCTTTCCTTAACATGATGTTATACAAGAAATTAAAAATTTCACGGGATTTTTTTATACACAAAAAAACCTGACCCAGGTTTTTTGGGGTGTATAAAAGGTCTGTAAATTTTCCCAATTTTTCTTTTTAAACATAAAGTCTGAAAAAGGGGAAAGCAAGTTCTCTCGAAAGCAAACCATAAAATATACTCATTAGCCTCTAAAAGGTATCGCCTGATTTCTTCACTCTTCTACTATTTCTATGGCTAACACGGTTTTAACCCATTATACTACCAGCAAATGTAAAAAATTTTTTGGGGGGAAAAGCCCACCCTTGAAGCCCCATTTCTGTTCCCAAAAGGGCCACAATTTTTTTCGGGAACTCACAGCAACAAGACCCCAAAAAAATTTTTAAATATGCTTCTCCCCATGTTAAAAATTGTGAGGAAAAATTAAACCCCAAAAACCCTTGACAATGCGAAAAATTCTAAAGATGAAGTGAGAAATGGAAAACAGTTTTTGTCATGGAAAAATTTGGGGCCCTTTTTCAGTCTCCTCACGGGAAAACCCCGCAAAATGAAAATTTTGGGGGGAAATGAGAAAAAAAAATGGGAAGGGGAGAAATTTATCCCTTTTTAAACATTTTTCAAGGGACCATTTCTGTTTTAAGAGGAATTTGAAGTAAAACCGGCAATTCCCCGGGGACCCCGGGAATTGGGGCCACAACATCATCCCGAGATCCTTTCCTTAATTTATTTTTGATTTAAATCAAAAGATACATTTTCCCCGTGGAAAGCCGGATGCCCTTTTTCCGTAAATTTAAATCCCCCAGCTGGTGCTGAAGGGCCCTCAGTATGACGCTGGCTGCTTTGGGAGGGGGAAACCCTCTATGGCCCTGGCAGCGAGCCAGGCCATTCGTTTCCCTTTTTGGGTACCCAAAGTCTATTGGGTCCGGGGGAAAACATAAAAAAAAACATCGGGGTTTTAGAAAAGCAGTAGTCTGCAAACCTGATCTTAAACCAAACTCTGGGTGTTGTATGTGTGCCCTGCATTGCATGCGTTAGTGGGTTGGGAAATAAAGATTGCCAGAGGTCACCCAAATTTGGGCTTTTTGCCCCCCTTTTCCTGCTGCTGCTGCCCGGGAAAGGCTACTTGGCATCTAAATGGGTGTCCCTCCTGATTTGTTCCACCGTGACATTAGGGAAAAACGGGAAGCAACACAAAAGATGTTCCGTTGGGTAAAACACAAGGTTTTCCATTTTCCCGCATTTTAAATCTTATTTGAGTGGGGGAAGGAAAGTGCGAGTTTTTTTTTTTGTACCGGGGATCCAGGGGGGGGGCCCCTAGTAACTGGGGTTCATTTTTAAAGGCCTTAAACCCAGGTTTATGTGGAGGAAATGGAGATCCAAAACACTATGGTGGTGGGG